>BGPR01038936.1:0-14498 GCA_013235015.1 Araneus ventricosus | reverse complement strand
CCTTTACCTAAATATTTTCTGATATTCATTGAATCCTGGGTTACAATAGGTTCAAATTTTTTTTTATTCACGCGGGGGGAGGAGAAACAGCACCTTTTTCGAGAAGTATACGAGAAAGTTTAGGGGAGACCACTCCAGCTGGTTTGATAAATAGTGCAAACATTGAGACCTGACACAATTATTGACAATCTAATCTTTTATTTTAAAATATAAGCTTTCATATCAATGTTTAGTTTTATCTAACTAAACCTTAGAAAATAGTTAAAAGTAAACTAAATAAGAATGAAGGATGTCAGTAATTGTGGTGTCGATAACTCATCTGCATAACACACATTCTAACACGCTCGGGCGCAACTCATCTGCGAGATTAAAAGTTTAATTTTTGCTTAGGCTGAAGGTAAAGCTTAGAAAATTGGATAATTCGGTTATACAAAGCTATATTTGCGTTTTTAAATAACTTTTTTGTATTTCCTTGCAATTTCAGCTAACAAAATGTCCAGGAATTCAGGAGGGAGTTGACGTTTGTTTTCCCGTAAGATTCCTTAGCATTGACAACTGCTGTCGTTAAGAACCTGAAATAATTTGACATTTTTAAAACAGTATGTTGTAAATAATGATCAATATCATTGAATTATGGGCTGGGACTCAGGCATACGAACTTTTGCAGGTTTATAAAAAGAAATATTGCGAAAAATTTTGGAAAACAAAAATACAAATGTAATCGGGCCTATCTCATCTGCTAGATTAACGTACCTCTCATGTACATCAAAAGAGCGCTAGAGAAAAAAACCACGATACCCTAGTTTGAGTGGTAGGGAGGCAGGAATCTACTAGAGGTCCCACCCTTTTCTCTGTAAAACCCACATTAAGACATAAAATATATGGGTGTGCTTCATCTCACAGATTAGATGCCCCGACGGTAGGTTAATAAGCACTTTTGCACTATTTATTCTCAATATATCTCAAAATACCTCATATAGATAATTTAAGGAACCCTTTATTCGACTTAAAGTCAAGTAATTCAGGAAATGTTACCATGAATCAGAAATTGATTGAACCATTTTTACTATTTTCCCTATGATTAACTATTTAAATAATACTTTAAGGGTGATACTGTCTTGTTTACCCTGATATGTTTCTTATTACACATAATTGAATATTCCCTATAGTGAAATTATCCAATGAAGAGTTAAATAGTTCAAAATTTAATAAAGATAAGTGCCAAACACAAAGTTTGACAGCAGCTGTCATTTCAAGGATGCTATTACTAACAAACTGTGTTGTATACACTGTCCCAAAAGACGATATTAATCGACACATTGACACTTAAACCGCGATTAATACCCACAGAACTTTCTGAAAGAAGGTAGCAGAATTAAAGGTCAGTCAAGTGGAAAAAGAGATGAGCACAAAGGGTTTAAACAAAAGGATGGAGTGTCAGCTAAAAGCCGCAACAAGAAAAGGGAATCCACAGCAATAAGATGCGAGAATATACTCTGCTTGGCTAAGTCTTTTAAGGTGAAGGGTTTAAGGCAGTTAATGTAGGATGGTATGAAGTTAATGTTGCTTGAATCTAAAGAAAACTGGTTTGTTTCGTAACTAACAAAATATGTCAATTTCGTTAATTTTGTTCGGTATTTGAATTCTTTATTCAAATAATTTATTTGCTAACACCAAAAAAGTTCATTGTGTTGGTGCTGGTGTTCTTAAACATATTTTAGTACTGTAAAAATTTTGGGATTAAATTAAAAATCGTAAGAGCCTAAGGTACATTAATACTTTAAGGAGATTTGGATTTTAAATCTCATTCATAACATATTTTAATTTTTAATGAATTTTATGGATTTTTGTTATTATGATATTTATTAAGGCTTAATCTCATCGCATTATTTTGAACGACTCACGAGTTTAGGATTTTTTTATTACATTTTAGATCACTGATGAAAGCATGCATTTTAAAACTTATTTTGATTTCTAGTATTTTGAATCTTATCAATCTTTTATATATTTCATAATTTGCTGTTATAATTTCTGCAGAATTTGTAATCATTTTTTCTCAGACTTATGAATTATTATGAATTTAGCAAGAAATATTTTTGGTTGATTTTTCTTTCGTAGACTGAACTAGAGTTGGTTTCAGTTTCACTGTCTGTTTGACAGTCAGCGATGCTTAATATCACAGACATAATTCACAGCAATGGCAATGAATTTGGGAATACAACATTCACAGTCATAATTATGAATTTCACAAGAAATATTTTTGGTTGATTTTCCTTTCGTAGACTGAACTAGGGTTAGTTTCAGTTTCACTATCAGTTTGACAGTCAGCGATGCTTAATACCACAGATATAATTCACAGCAATGACAATGAATTTGGAAACATACCCGTCACAGTCATAACTATTATTTTCACAAGAATCCTTTTTGGTTGATTTTTCTGTCTTAGACTGAAGTAGTGTTGGTTTCAGTTTAACAGTCAGCGATTCATAATACTAAAAACATAATTCACAGAAATAACAATGAATTTAGGACACATAAGCCTTCGCAGTCATAATTATGAATTTCATAAGAAAACTTTTCGGTTGACTTTTTTTCCCAGACTGAACCAGATTTGGTTTCAGTTTCACTATCTGTTTGACAGTCATAAAATTGCAGTGCATATCACAACTGGTCCGCGAGAGATGCGCTACAACCGCAACGTGCAGCAAAATCATTCTTGCTGGAGAACAAAATTTCTGACTTTTTTCGTCTTGATTTTGTCCTTCTCAATTTCCTCCGGCGCTATTTCGTCTATCCCCTTAAAACATGCATTAGGGTATACTCATTATTCACTGCCACTCACCAGAAACACGTGATCATCAAAATGGCCAACCATTGGATATGACTTGCCGCCCCAAAAAATTACGTCGCTAAAGAGCTTAGGGCTACCCCCTCCCCAATGATTTTTAAGAATTTTGTGGGAGGAGGCTACATCAAGTGGAAAAGGGCACACGGCGACGTGACTGGCTCAAGCAGCCAAAAAATGGTGAAAATTAAATTTAAACGTGAGAGAAAGTATAAACACTTCAAACCAAAGTTCACAACACATATCCGATGTATAAATCACACTAGAATTAAGCATAAATATATTATAATTTTAGAACAACACTCTTATAATATTTATTTTAAAATATGCCAACGCAACATTTTACGTATAGTTTAAAGAGATCTCATTTCTCGAATGAAAAAGAAGTATTTAATGCAAACTTCATTAAAATCTCTTTTGACAATCAACTCTGTAACTAGTGAAACCTCTGTGTTTCGGTAAAAATAGGACACAAAATTGGTAAAACAAATCTCAAATATCTCAATATTATGTTGCCTTATGACATTTTCTTAAAAGTCATGACTCAATAAATCCATAAATCAAGGACAAATTATAATAGTGTGTTACATAGAACTAACGATTAGATTAACTAGTGAAACACTTTCATATTTATAACCCAGTTTAATGCATCAATTCTACCAAGATATTTTAATTCCTCGGAAAGTCTCTCAAGGGATAAAAAAAATTCATTGAAAGAAATTCATCATTGCAGTTTTTGTTTACACCATGATAATATATGCCCAGATAGCATGAACATTTGCAGCAAGTTTGATTTTTTCTTCATATTATCTTGTCATGGCAAACTTGACATGACAAGTTTGCAGCGAAACTACTGAAAAGTAACATAGCCTAATAGACCACCCTCCTTTCAAAACAAGTTTGCAGTGAAATTGACACGGCAAACTTGACAACATGACACAATGATGAAGCGAAAACTCCCTTCTTCCCTGCTCTGTTGGAGTCCCAATTGGTGTTGTGGTTAGCATAACCGCCTACAAATCCTCCTACCGTGAGCTCGAATCGCGCAATCCTCTACATGCATTCGCATCGTATAAGTAAGTTCTTTAAAAATAACTCTGTGTGCAGTCAGAAGAAGAGGGAGGAAAAAAGGGGGAATACAACTCCACTGTCTTATTACGCTATAATAAATACCAGTTGAAAAACGGGCCACCCTTCTGTAGGAAGGTAACCTCGCCGTCCTACTCCACGATAATAAAAATGTGGGATCCCTCCGTATAAAAGGCTTTGAAGAAGAAGGGGGATGTATTCCTGACGGAAAACTATTTTTGTTCTACTAGTTTGCAATGAACTTTCACGACCAGTTTACAGCAAGTTTGGCGCATGGTGACTTCGTCGTTTGCGATAACTTGTTGTAAACTTGTTATGAACTTGTTGTCTTGCCGTGTCAAACTTGCTGCAGACTTGCAGAGCAAGACTGCTGCAACTTTGTTGCAAACTAAAATTGCTATATGGGTACCAGAATCACCCCAAGGCATTTCATCGGTGCCATTACTCTAAGCGAGAACATTTGTTTAAAACTTATTCAATAAATCAATAAGCGCATGACAATTGAATTATTTTATGTAAATGCCTAGAATGTTTATTTCTGTTCTTCAGTAATTTAAGAATTTCAAGGAATTGCTGTCATCAGCTCTGTCCCTTGCGAAAACATACATTGTGAAAAATAGCAATAAAAGGACAAATGAATGCATAATATCGTAATACAGTGAAACCTCTTCGAACGGCCACCCCTACATAGCGGCCACCCCTCTTAACGGCCAATTTTTCGTGGCGCGGATTTTTCGGCCCATAGACCTAATGTTAAAATAACCCCTAGAAACGGCCACCCAACCCCTCTGAACGGCCGCCGGATGGGTTCGCCCATCCCATTTAACAAAAGCATTGGTTAGAGATTTACTTTTTAAACTGAAAAACGAACTTGAAAAAATGGGCTTTTTCCGAGAAGGGCAAAAACTTAAAACAGTCACAAGTTGTATCCTTTTTTCAAAAAATGTGAAAAATTATTAAATAAAGTACTATTTTCTCTTTAGATAAGTCTCAAATTTCATTTTAAATAAGAAATATGTGTCAGACTTGTTTATATTATCAGTTATAATTAACAAGATTTAACAAAGATATTAACTATAAATTAATTAGTCAAAAATTAATTAAAACTCTTTGTAATATATAGAAAGGAGCATATGCAGCTATTTCTAATATAATACAGAAACAACTATTAGAAATATAAATTGAAAGGTAAAAAAAGAAAAAGTATAAAAAAGATACAGCAGATTTAAACAAAATGCAATAACAATACACCTTTTTGCGTTCTCAACGCAACAGCATCAAGTTAGTTGTTTATATTATGTATTATAGCAATTATCTTGTAATTGTAACGAAAACCCTTCAGAGCGGCCACCCCCTCTGAGCGGCCAATTTTTCTCGGAACGCAGGGGTGGCCGCTCAGAGAGGTTTCACTGTATCTCTTTTTTATTATTATGTGCCAACATGACATCGTGTCTGTATATGATCAGAGGTATCTACGAAAGTCTGATAAACGGACGATTGGAGAAAGTGGAAGGCCCGATTTTATCTTAATTTTTGAACTAAATTGGAATACCTGCTTTAACCAGACGTCCTTTTAACTAAATTAATATGGAATTTTAATGCATTATAATAATTTATTACATAGCGTGGGTGTTCTCCTTTCGACTTTTCGTATAGTTACACAATGCAGCGCGTTTTTTGTTTGGCTTCGTAGATAAGAGAATCGAGTATGTGTTTAGGACCTCTTCGTTTTGACTGATTGGGTTCGAAATTTGATCTACAGTTTTAGTGTCAAGACCACGTACTAAATTTTATTTATATAGCTTTCTGTATTTTTGAGTTGTGGCGTTCACCTAAACAGCGACCTTTAGACATGTTGAATGCATCTGATGCTGAATGATTCTACTAGCTTGCCTTATAATTTTCTGAGCATGTTTCAGTTCACCCGCTACTTTATTGAATTAGTCAAATCTTCCTCTTTTCCGTTTTTACATTAAATCTATAATTACCAGCAGTGTCTCAGAAAATAAAGGAGGCGATTTGTGTTAACGTGATACCCATGAAATACGTCACGGCAATTTGTCTTTCGTATGCATTGAACATCTTGTAGGTGAAATAAAGAGCATGAAATCACAGCTTATCATAAGACTTTTACTTGAATTGACTCCATTAAGTCAGTACATGGGCACAATAAAACGTAACTGAATTAAAGCTTCAAAAACTGTGCAAATTAAATGTCTGACATAATTCGAAGTACTTTGTTGAAAAAAACCATGAAAATCAAGATACGCATAAGATATTTAATTGAAATTAGACATCCAGTAATGTGCTGCGAATCAGCTAGTCGCAAAAGGCGGCTAGTAATAAATAAATAAATAAAAGTTGATAAGTATTTAATAAAATAATAAACTGGAATTTTAAAAAATAATTACTATGTTATAACTAATTTTAAATCGTTTTTTTTTTGTTTGTATGGATTATTGAATTATCATGTAGTCCTTCTAATATAGTATATTTTTTTTATTATTGTTGTGTACTGAATCCTTTCAAACATTTAACTAAAGACAGCATTAACACTTCTTATCAAAACAAGCATTAACCAATTGCTTAGTTCTCGTAGTTAAAGATATAATTTTGCGTTTATTTTTCTGCAGTTTTTCCACTAAGCAGCACTAAATGTTATTTATTAAAATGTAGGCTTTTTCACTGCCAAAAAACTAATCTTACAGTGAAAAGTGATTTACAGAGAGTTGCTTAGTGCAGAATTAAATTTTTTATTCTTTTATATTAATTTTTATTTGTTTATTTTTAAATGTACAGAAACGTGATAATTTAATCTTGCAGTTTTATCTCGAGTTCATTAATTTAGGAAAACTTTCTCTCGCATGTTTAAAAAAAATGACGCGATTACCTAAAGTCATTCTGCGTTGATGTATCAAACTAAGTACATTTGATTTGTTTAAACTAAGAATAATTTATTTAAATTCCAAAAATTCGCAGTAGAATTATTCTAGATTTTTAATGGAAAAAAATGGATGATTAGTCATCTCTGAAGTCTAAACAAATTTATTTTCATAAAAATGGCACAAACATAATATATAAATAATAAACATATGGTATTATAGTAAAGATTCACAAAAAAAGAAAAATGATGCTTGCTTTGTTGTATTTTAATAATAAGCTTTAGTTAAACAATTTCATTCTCTAAATATTGCGATAAAAATTTAAACTAAATTCTACTAAATGAAAACTGGGACAAAAACGTGATTTATACACAAATATAAATTATAAAATTGAAAGTAATAATGTATTAAATATTAGCAAAAAAGTAAAAGAAAGAAAGAAAAATAATATTTGCAAAGAATTACGATGCTTTATTTTTGATAATGAATTTTAGTTAAACATTTTTGTTCGTACAATATTACATTAAAACAACTTACTAAAATAAATTGACATTTGGATCTTTGAAATTTCATTTAATTCCTCAATATCAACACTTTAGTTTTTCGCTTTCATCGAATATTAAAACCAAAAAAGATCAAACATTTTAAATTGTCTAGTACATTGCATGAAAGGGCAAAATCTAAATTATTTAGAAGTGAAGTAAGTATGACAGTTAGAACATGCTTCAAGAGTATGTAAATAAAATTATCCTCCAAATGATGACTAGGTGTGTGAAGTAGCAATAAATTATGATTAAAAATAATTATTATTAAATCATTTGCGTCCTGCAATGAGACCTTTGTAGAATATAAAATTAAAAATGCTGATAATATTTATCATGTTTTATTTTTACTGATTAAGGCATCCTTCATTACAAAAATATCCCACTTAAGGGGCACCTCGAATATGGGGATGAGAACCTGCCGTATAAGTAAGCAGTCTCGCTTCCCGGTGGGGTATAGTAATGGTGGGGGTTGAATTACCCTCCGCCGATGACTGGTCGTACCTCTGTTTGACGGGTAGTCTCTTCAACCTCTCGTAATGGGGGCTATTATGCGAGGGCCACAGTGCCCGATTAATTGTCGCGGCGATCTATTCATTCGTGTTGGATCCATTCCTATGCCTAGGCTGGTCGGAGTAATTCATTTGTGATTTATCACAAAAATACAAATTTGGTAATATTTTTCGCTATTTCAGGTTTTTTTAATACACTTTTGTTGCCCACTTTTATTTAACTTGACTTATATTGTATGCTTGCGTAAAGATAGAATTTTCAATCGATTTTTCACTCACTTCCTAATGTACTACAGTTTTTAAATTTTGTACACTTGTGTATTATCGATGACAATGCATTATTTTCAGAACTTATTTATCATTTAATTCATAAATTTAATTAAATCACAATTCTATATGAGTGGCGCAACATGGTAGTGAATTCGAGAAAAAGCTGATTCCACAATATTTATAATAATGTATTAGAACTAAAGAATAAAAAGTAGGTATTGGTTAAAATGAAAAAAATTCTATATTTTTGCTCTCTAAAAAAAGTGTGTTTTTAAAAACTGTTTTCATAAAATTTAATTACTTAACTTGGCTTGTTTCAGGCTTGTAAAGAAGGAATTTTGTAATAATTTTTTCCTTACTCCTTAATATACTAGAGTTTTGAAATTGTGTACAGTTGCGAATTCCCGATGAGAAAAGAATATTTTTATATTTTCAGAACTTAATCATCAGTTAATCGATTAATTTGAATTAAACTTTGATTCCATATGACTGGCGAACTTTAGTAGTGAATTTAAGAAAAAAATATAACAAAATTCCATAATATTTATAATAATAAATTGTGAAATATATTAAGGACTACAAAGCAGAAAATAATAAAAATTAAATGTTTTTTAAAACACGCTTTTATTGGTATACTATAAAGTAAAACATAATTTTTAAAAAATATGGAGGTCAAAACTAAATCATAAAAACGTGAGTCGCAGAAAAGAATTCTATAAAGATATGATAATAACAACAACAAAGATATCTATATATTAATATGTGAAGAATAAACTTTGTACCCCTTTTTAGCACATTGCGCTCACGGAAAAGTGTGAGATTTGGCATAGTTAAAATTCATATGGAGAAGGAGTGCAGGAAGATAAAATTTATGTATAATATGTGTACAAATACATTAAATTAAATAAAACATTCATCGTTTACTTTCATACACTGTACAAAATTAGCGGAGTAAATGCGGAGTGGATGATTTGTAATTGATTTAATCCCCCCGCAGTGAAATCCACTCCAAGAGGGAGTTTATTTAAATTATATATTTAAAAAAACTCTTCGGAGTGAAATACAAAAGGCGGATGATTTAAATCTGTCAGTGTCAAACACATATTAGTCTGTGGTCAAATAGTCGCTCAGAGTAGAGATTGTCTCTAAGGGATATATATATAGTATGTATTACTAATACATTAAAATATATAAAATAAAACATTCATTGTTTTCTTTCATACTGAATGTCAGACACATAAAAGTCTGTGGTCAACAGTCGAACAACATTTATTTTTTTAACCGCCCGGTTTTTTTGTTTCAATAAAAAAAATACGAAGCACGTATTCTTTATTTCATTTTTGTATTAATTTGTTATTTAAATTTTATATAATTTGAAAAAGATAGGCAAATTCACTATGTAGCCTTGGAGAAATCTGAGCAGTATAGCAAGAAAAAAAAAACCCAAGGAAATGTCAAAAAACGAGTTATTGTTTTTTAAATATGACTTAGCCAATCTACACTTTATTCTTCCTATCGTATGTATTTTCAAATAATTCGAAAATTAATGCATAATGACTTTATTTGTACACGCTCGCAGCTGACGTAATAGAACAAAATTCAAAAAAATTATATGCAATGATTATAGAGGTATACTCTTTGACAAAAGAATCTCAATAACGTTCAAACTTAAAATTTTAATGAATTACGGTCGAATTTCGACCACTCGGCGACCTCTAGTAACAATAAATATCATAAGAAAGAAAATTTCTAAATATTAATTAAAAATATATTATAAATGTGATTAAAATTCCAATTAAAATTTCTATCATCTCCTCACGCTTTTAAGAGTTACTTTTCACCTCTATATTTTCTTATTAAAAAATTATATTCTATTTTATAGTACGCTAATAAATGCGTGTTTTACAAAAAACTTTTTGCTTATTTATTTTTATTTTTAAAAAACCATCCTGTTAGTCTGTTACCTGAATAGATGTGTTTCAACATCTACGGGTTCTTTCGACATGTTGCTTTAATTTTTTGTTGGTTTAGATGTAGCCAAATTCATTACAGTTATTATTCATCTTATTATCTTCTAAAAGCAAATTTAGATACTGATTATTCACTTTTTTTACGATTTAATCTCTTATTAGGCTTACTTCCATCATACAGTAGAGTTAAAATTTTGAGTTTGATGAAGTTGAAAAGAAATATAATTAACAGTCAGGAAAATAAACTGGTGGTCTAACGAGGTTCCAAATTTTAAATCCAAATTCTATGATCTCAAAATAGTTTTAAATGTTACTAATACGAGATATTACATTTAAAAATATGATGGTTTCTACTAAATACTTGTAAACCTTCTATTACACCTTAGAAAGACTCTCACTTGCGAGTTGAATTAAATTAGCCATTCAATTTACCTTGTAAAATTATCGTTGTGCATAATTAACTTAGATCATTTGAACAAGAGAATGTCTTGCTCAGCTATGTAATAAACTTTGATATATAACACTACTTCCATCGGGGCCCAGTGACCTAGTGGTCTCATCTTCGGTGTTGGAGAGTTCCAGATTCCAAACTCGATTCCACTGAATATCCGCCGTGTATGCAGATCAGTTGCACATTAAATCACACGTAAGAGGCCAAAGGTCCTCGCGCTGGTGTGGCGCGGAAATTTGGAGAGGGGTGCCAGCTCTCACTGAGGTTCAAAATTACGAGGTCCGTCCCAAAATAGTCCCCGTGTTGCTTCTAAACGGGCTGTTAACGTAACTAAGCTAAACTGCTTTCATCCACAGTTTGGTGGCTTTCACATTTCTCATAATTGAATGTTTATAAATATTTTGTCGTAAAACCTGATCTCATAATATCTTTAAAAATATATAAAAACTCCTGAACTTGGGCAGAATAGAAAAGTTTGTGTTATTACTTCTCGCAAATTATTCGAGAGACATTACGAATTTATGTTCATAAATGTATGGCTGATTTGTACACAGTGTTTTGATTGATTTTTTTAAGGTTGTGATAAAAAAAATGTAGGAATTTCCTAAAATGATATGGGGAGTAGATTTTAAAGAATAATTTTAAACCAATTTTAGATTCTGGAATCAATGTGGACAATTTATTAATTACCTAATTAAAAATGTTAACACTTTGAGGAAATACGCAAGATTTCTAAACCCAAACCAGGTCACTATCAGATCATACACTGTCTTTCTTTCAAGGATGTATATTCATTCTGAATCATATATTTCATGCTGTTTTCCGTAGAATTTAAGCAACTGATATTAATTTTTAGGTAAGATGAGTTTATTATTCCAAATCATATAGAAAAAAATCGAACATTACTTTATCAAGGAAGACCGTCTTACTTTTCGTTCATAAAATGACTAACGCGGCAGTCTGGCTGGCCACTGATCTTGCCATTCGGTGTGCAGCGCGCTCAATGTCAGTAAAATTCTGGGAAAATTACATAACTTTATCAAAGCGCATTTTCTGCAGGGTGCTTTGGGAGAATATTCTTATTACAGTTATAACATTGCCACATTGTTTTGACGTTGCAAAAGGCTTACCAGACCGTTTGGACGTTGAAAAAGGGCATGCTAGATGAGTTCCGATTCTTTATTTTTAACTTCTTTTCATTCATGATTTTCTCAAAATTGATTTTTATATATTTTCGTTATATATCCTCCTAGGAATTTGTATTTTTTAACAGACCCTAATGCAATGTTTTACATAATCACAGACCGAGTCACATAAACAGTATTTAGCAGTTCTGCCGAATATATATAAATTTGTGCAGAAATCAAATTTATTTTTAACTGTTTCTAATGAATTTTAATTAATAGATAATTATTTTATAAACTATTTGTTAGGTGATTTAAAAATTTAATTAAAAAAAGAAGAATTAAATTTTATAAAAACATGAATTACATTTGCAGAAGATGAAAAACAAGAGTTTTTAATATATGATTATTTTTTCTGTCGCTATAATAGATTACATTTTTATAATTAAAACACTCTGCTTCTACATCGTTTTCGTTGCTATCCCCATTAATGCTATCAGAGTAAATAATAACGTTATAGTCGTCATCATTATTTTTTTCCTCATTATTTTTCTTGCTTTACTTTGTCTCTTCATTTTCTGAAAAGTGAAAAAAGTGAGCAATTTATTAAATATATACATTTAGTTTTTACACAACCAAAAAGATAATTTTCATTATGATTTATACATTTTATTATTTTTATTTACTTATTTATTATTTTTAATGCAATTCTTTTCTTTCGACAATTAGCAAAAAACAATTATAAAATTATTATTTATTAAGTAAAATTCAATAGAAACTATTAAAAATAAATTTTATTTCAGTAAAAATGTTTAATCGTATGCAGAATCGTTAACTGCTAATTCTTTGAATATGTCAGTAGCTAGTCAAATCACTGCATTACGGTCTGTAAAGAAATATAAATTCCTTGGAGGATAAATAATTAAAATTTATAAAAATCAGCTTTGACAAACTCATGAATGAAAGTGAGGTTAAAACTAGCGAATTGGAACTCGTCTCGCATGCCTTTTTCCAACGTCCAAACGGTTTGTCAAACCTTATTGTCACGTCTAAACCGTCTTGCAATGTTATAACAGTAATAAGAATACTCTCTCAAAGCACCCTGAAAAAAAGGCGCTTTGGTAAAATAATGTACTTTTCCCAGGAATTTACTGGCTTTGAGCACGCTGCACACCGAACGGCAAGATCGGTGAACGTCGAAACTGCCGCGCTAGTCACTTGATGAACGATAGGATAGAGATGGGAAAAACCTACCGGTTTTAACCGAAAACCGGTTTTATTTTTGTTTCGGTTAACCGGTTTTTTTGGTTATTTTTTGTCCTGGTTATAACCGGTTATTTTATTAAATCCAATAACCGGGTAGAAAACCCTGATCGGAAGATAGGCTCCATTTTAGGTTCGATTAGACTAAAATTTACCAAGTTATGAAGCTTTGAATTTCATCAACTTAGACCAATCAACGACAACGGTTTCCTCAAGGCATGTGTTGGTTGGCGGATTACTCAAAGAGTCTTTACGAACAGATACATATTAGCCAATGGATTGATTTCCTATTGAAACAATAATAATAATAAACTTTGTCTAGAAACGGCGTTTGTTTTCTTATAAAAAAATCAAAAACTGGTTATTTTGACCTGTTATAACCGCCAGGTAAACCGGAGGTAAAAAAAACCTGAATAACCGAAAACCGGTTATTTTCGCAATAACAGGCAGCCCTACGATAGGGAAGACATGCACTGTCAATCTTCTTTGATAAAATATTGTATGATTAATAATGAGTAATAATTAATTTAGTAATTTAATACTTTTTACTACCATTAATGCAATATTTTCAATCGGATTTTTTTTTTATTTTAATGACAGCAGTTGCAGAAAGTTTAATTTCTCACCATAGCCATTATAAATGGACAGATAATGTACGTTTTTGTTTTTCGAATACCTGAAGTAAAAAACTTAAAAATTTCGCGTTCATGCTCTGAAAAATGTTCAGGAGAATTTCATCACTGCCTCGCAAGTGCCAATGGAATAAAAATTTTTTTTAAAAAAAAGATACTTGAGTCACCAAAGTCAATGGCTCGTTAAAGATGTTTCTGGCTAATGAAAGACAGGGCGTTTGCTGTAAAAAGGATACGAAAGAAAAAAAATTTTTGAAACGCAATCCGAGCAAAAAATTTCTGTGTTTGGCGGGAAGATTCATTACATTGTCAGATTTTAAAATTGGAGCTTTATCATGAAATAGTTTCTTTAAAAACCAGTGGGAGTATTCTCCTTTCGACTTCGTCGTATACGTCCATAATATGATGTGTTTTATGTTTAGCTTCGTAGTTGAGAGAAGAAAATCGAGTATACATTTAGGATCTCTTCCCGTTCAGCGAATGGGTCAAAATTTTATATGAATCTTCAATTTTGGAGTTAAGGCTACATGTGCAATATCATTTGTATAGCTTGTTGAGGTTCTAAATTATCGTGTTAATATATATATGAACATACACACAAACAGACAGTCTACCCATGATGGGTTTTAGTCCAAAATAAAAGGTAGATGTAGAACTTTTGTGTAAAGATCATATTCAGTGAAACTTCGATTAACCGTCACTCTTTTAACCGTCAGCTTCTGTTATCCGTCATCGTCTAAAAAATATCGACAAACAAACAGACATCTTTAAAATTGTCCACTAATTACCTTCACACCCTACTGTATAAAGGTGGAAGCGACTTTACAGTAAGATGGCGGAAGTGACATTCTGTACATTATTATTCTTATATTGAAGTTTATATTAATCATTTTGTAAAATTATATATATATATATATA
>BGPR01038935.1:0-14498 GCA_013235015.1 Araneus ventricosus | reverse complement strand
TCCATATACTGATTTACTTTGTACATGTTAATATACAATTATTATTCTTAAAGAATGTAAAGTTTCATACCCTGAAATTTCACATATGCCCTTACAATTGCCTTTTTGGCCTTTACAATACCATTTTTAGGATTGAATGTGTGTTTTAGGTTTTAGAAGAAAAAAATAGGTTTGAGACGTATGCTTGCTATAAAACCTCATTGTCTCCAATTGAAGAAAAAAAAATAGAAACCTTAATCTCGAATTAAGGACTACTACCTGTGTAAACTGACAGAGACTATTAATAACAAAAACATGCTGCCCAGATAGCAATCTTCGTTTGCAGTAATCTTTCAGCAAGTTTGACACGCCAAGAGTGCAAGCTTGAAACAAGTTATTCACTACGCGTCGAACTTGCAGCAAGCTTGTTGCGTCAAACTCATTGCAAACTATAGCAAAAACAGAGTACGCAGACAAACCTCGGATTCGAACCCCCGGCAGCCCACTTCATAGCCAGTCGCCTTAGCCACTCAGCCAGCGGGACTCGGAAAGGAGAAGATAGATTGCGATAATAGATCGTGCATCTACACGTTTTATTTTAAATTGCTTTCTTGATTTCATTAATTTTTAAATTTTGAGTTGAGAATTTGATTTGAAGTCAAAGAGAGAGAGAGAGAGAGATTTTCGCACTTGTCGTTAACGGGCGGAAAAAGTTATGTTGGGTTCACACAATTGACAGCACTGGTAAAAGCACGCATCGCTGTATTTATATTTTAAGAGTTGTGAGCCTGGCGTGTCTACTGAAGTTTGTGTTCCGATGTAAAAAATTCTAAAAAGAATGCATTTTGTGAATTCTCGAAGAACGCTTTTCTGAAATAAAATGGCCGTAATGTTTTGTGAAAGACTTATTCTTTGATTTGAAACTACTTTCTGCTGAGTCAGGGACTCAAAAGTATGTTTATTTTAACTCTTATGCATTAATATCTTGACCTTTTTTAGAAGGCGGAACGATTAAATTTAGCAGAGATTTCGGTGAAATCTTGGTTTGCTCCAACATCTGGCGTCCGCGACAGGACATTTTGAAATAATCTTGCATTTTCAGTATGTTCTCATCAGTGAAGTCTTGCAAAAAAGAAGATTTGATTCTTGTAGCCCAAGAAGTTGTCGAAAATGTGCCGCCAACGGCAAAAATCTGTGATCTGAAAGGGATAATTTTAAACAGCGATGAGTACGAAAGTGATCCAGATTTTGTTAAAGGAATTTTGGAGAATGCTGTAACGAACAGAAAGTTACAAGAAGAACAAGAATTTGAGTTGGAAAAGATAAAGCTGAAACAACGGCAAGAATTTGAATTAGAAAAGTTGAAAATTAATAGTGAATTTGAATTGGCGAGAATGCAAACACAAAGTCAAAACCGAGGTATGATTTATCAACAAATTCCAGAAACTAGCAATACTAAGAAAAAATTCACTCTTCCTAAGCTACAATTCCGACAGTTTGGCGATGATTTAAAAGACTGGTTGCCTTTCTAGAGCCAATTTGAGCATGTTGATAAAGATGATGATATTTCTCCTGAAAACAAATTCCAATATTTGGTTCAAGCCACTGTCGTCGGTTCAAGAGCAAGAGAAGTAGTGGAAAGTTTCCCACCAACAGGTGAAAATTATACGAAAGCTGTTGACAGTTTGAAGGCTCGTTTTGGAAGAGAAGACCTTTTGGTGGAAGTTTATGTGAGATAGTTATTGAAATTAATAATTTCTGTGCAGTCTAACCGAAAATTAGCGCCAACATTCCTTTACGATAGACTAGAATCTTATTTGCGAGCTCTTGAAACTCTGGGAGTTACAACAGATAAGTGCGCATGAATTCTTTGTCCCTATGGTCGAATCATGTTTTGAAGAGGAATTCCTAAAAGCTTGGAATAGAATTCCTACCTCCAGTTCTGCAAATGATGCAAAGGAACGGTTAGAGAATTTGATGTTATTCCTCAAGGGTGAAGTGGAAGGAGACGAAAGAATATCTTTGGCGATGTCTGGTTTTGGTTTAACAAAAGGAGAGGATGTTAAGATGCCCAAGGAAAAGAAATATAACCTAGAAACTCAAAGGGGCAAAATTCCAACTGCATCCATGTTACTTGCATCCACCAGAACAACTGAAGTAAAGAAACCAAAATGCATATTTTGCGATGGCAAACATGTCAGTTCTGACTGTTTCAATGCTCAAAAACTAACACTGGAAGAAAAACAGAAGATAGTAAGGGACAGGAATTGTTGTTTCGCATGCCTTCTTCCTGGACATTCAGCTAGAAAATGTCGTAAGTTTTTAAAATGTCCTGTTTGTAATAAAAAACATGTAACTCTGATGTGTGATCAACTTCAGGCTTTCAAGAATGCAAACCGAAAAAAAGGAAGAGGAAAAAAATCCTTCAGGAAACGATGTGAACTTGTCAAATGTAAATCCAAATCCAAAAGTATTTCTTCAAACCTTTAAGGCCAAACTTCTTTCCAGTGACAAAGAAAAAACAGTTCGTGTGCTGTGTGATACCGGCTCGCAAAAGTCGTACATTTTAAAGAATATTGCAGAGGAGATGAAATATCCTGTTGGTCGGCAAGAGACTATAAAACATTCCTTGTTTGGCGGTGTTTCTACTAAGGAATGTAAACATAACTGCTATGGAATAAAGTTGAAGCAACTAAATGGGAATTTCACCTGCAATTTTTAAGTTTTGGATAAAGCTGTTATATGTGAAAATGTACTACCTGTGTGTGAAGGCCCTTGATTGGATGAGTTGAAAGACTTGTGTGTTATCTTAACTGATACCAACGTCTCTAGTGAACCTATACAAGTCCTCATTAGAGCAGATATTTTGGGTAAGCTTCTGACCGGCAAAAGAAAACTATTGTCCTCAGGTTTAGTGGCAGTAGAAACCCATCTTGGATGGACATTAATGGGAAAAGTTCCACAAGTAAGTACGGAAAGAGTTAACTTAGCTATGACTGTAACATCATTGTTTGTAAAGGAAGCTGAAATTGCTGATCTTTGGAGACTAGATGTTCTTGTAATCAAAGATCCCATGGAGAAAAAGTCAAAACAAAAGAGAGAGACCTAAAAACTAAAGAACACTTTAAATAAACAGTTATATTCAATCAAGACAACCGTTACGAAGTTTGTTTGCCATGGGCTGATGATAGTTTTCCATTACCTGATAACTTCAACCTCGCCAAGAAAAGGCTTGAAGTAACCACTGAAATGCTCTTATCTGGCAACTTGTATGACAAATATGAAAATGTTTTTCAGGAATGGCTTGATGAAGGAATCATTGAAGAAGTTCCTCCAAATGAAGTAGCTTTGTATGGGAATTACTTACCTCATCGACCTGTAATAAAAGAGAGTAGCAGTACAACTCCCATTCGACCGGTATTTGACGCATCAGTCAAGTTACAAAACCACCCCTCTTTAAACCAGTGTTTACAGTGTGGTCCAAATCTTATTGAACTGATTCCCGATATTTTGGCGTGATTCAGAGTGAAGAAATTTGGCGCCACCGCGGATATTAGGAGGGCATTTTTGCAAATAAGTGTTTCTAAAGAGGACAGAGACTACCTACGTTTTCTTTGGAGGAAGAATTTAGAAGAAAAGAAACTAAAGGTGTTTCGTCATACAAGAGTTGTTTTTGGAGTGAAGAGCAGTTCTTTTCTACTTGCTTCAGTTATAGAACACCATATTGAAGCTAGTAAAGGTTTTGATTCTGAATTTAAGAAGATACTAAAACAAATCTTCTATGTAGATAATGTTGTGGCTAGTTTGGACAGTCACGAGGATCTAAACAATTTTATTTCCAAATCCACTCAATTGATGTTGCAAGGTGGTTGTGAACTCAGAGACTGGGAAAGCACAGAATGCGAGATTGAACATGGTTGGGAAACTCCTGTTTTAGGGATGAAATGGAATCGCCAATTGGATTCTCTGAGAGTTAATATGAGCTGGATGAATAAATTAAGCCTTGAGAAGATAACGAAGAGAATTATGCTGTCAGCAGCTCATAAAGTTTTTGATCCAATTGGGTACACCGCCCCAGTTATGCTTTGCAAAAGTTAATGTTGCAAAAGGCATGGAAAATGTCCATAGGGTGGGATACCGAAATTGCCGGAAATCTTAGAAAGGAATTCTTACAGTGGTTTCAAGATCTAAAGATTCTAGAAGAAATTCAGATGGATAAATGTCCAGATTTCCAGATGGATAAATGTTACAGCATAAAATTTGAAGCACTGCACAATTCATACTTTTTGTGACGCAAGCAAAGAGGCTTATGCTGCTGTGGTATTTTTGAGATTAGAAGAAGAAGGTTCTGTTAAACTGTCCCTTCTTGCTGCTAAATCTAGAATAACTCCCTTAAGAGGTGGTACAATACCACGTATGAAACTGTTAGCTGCCTTGGTAGGAGCAAGACTAACAAATTCAGTTATTGAAGCATTGAATTGGAAAGAAGTAAAATGCTACTACTGGAGCGATTCCACTACTGTACTCGCATGGATATCTAGAGAGGAAAATTGGTCAGTATTTGTCCGAAATAGAGTACAGGAGATAAGACAACTGACTTCTCCTTTAGCATGAAATCATGTAATTGGAAAACTAAATCCCGCAGATTTGCCATCTAGAGGCTGTACAGCAACACAACTTATGTCACTTAGATGGTGGGAGGGACCACAATGGTTAACAGAACTTCCCGACTTTTGGCGGCATGGAAATATCTTAAATGAAGATATTGATGAAGACGAGATAGAAAAGGAAAAGTTAAAATCTATGAAATCGTTGGCTAACACTGAAAATATTATCCAGTGCAATAGAATCTATTCGTTCTTCTCTAAATACCAACAAATAGTACGTTTAGTAGGTTGGATGTTACTATTTAAACATAATTGTCTCTGCGCAAAAGAAGAAAGAACGCGAGGAGAACTCACCTCTTCTGAATTTCATAAAGCGGAGCTGAAATTAGTTTTGATGATTCAACATGAATCTTTTGAAGGAGAAAACGACAAAAAATTAAAGGGTTTGGTTGTTTTTGTAGAGGAGGATAAAATCTTACGTGTAAAGACACAAATCGTTAATAGAAGAGACAAAGAAGACTTCCGAAAGCCAATGCTTCTACCCTCAAATCACGAAGTCGTACTGAAGCTCATAGAACATTATCATAAGAAGAATTTACATTGCGGTCTTCAAATTTTGTAAAATATCTTAAGGCAAAAATTTTGGATTTTAAATGGGAGGAAAACAATACGCAAGGTCGTATCAAAGTGTGTAATTTGCAAGCGATTCTCTTCAAAGAGGCTAGAAGTTGATTCTGGTCCATTACCTGAAAATCGTGTTCGAGATGCGCTGCTTTCCAAATCACAGGAGTAGATGCAGCCGGACCGTTATTCCTCAGGGGCAATCAGAAAGCTTGGGTTCTACTCTTCACCTGTGCTGTTTACCGAGCTGTGCATCTAGAAATTATCACCAGCTTATCTACTGAAGCATTTTTGATGGGTTTCTGTAGGTTTGTCGCAAGACGCGGAAGTTGCTCAACTATTTATTGCGACAACGGCACCAATTTCATTGGTGCTGCCAATCTGCTACATGGCTCGGATTGGAATAAAATTATAAGACATGGTGCTATCAACGCCATCGAATGGAATTTTAACCCGCCAACAGCTGCATGGGGGGAGGTTGGTGGGAGAGACTAATTCGAATATTGAAGGACCTCTTAAAGAGGATCTTAGGTCAAGCACAGCTACTTTATGAAGAAGTGTTAACAATTCTGTGCGATTGTGAAGCGTTGGTGAATTCCCGACCCCTTACTTACGTGGCTGAAAGCGATCAGCTAGTACCAATATTTCCTTCGTCATTCCTACAAGATATCAAAGAATGGAGTACACCGGATATAGATGCTATAGACCATAACAGTCTAAATCGAAGAATAAAATACCGGCAAAATTTACAAAAGGACTTGCGGAACAGATTTAGAAACGAATATCTGGGACTTCTCGTGCAAAGAACAAAATGTAGAGATACGCGTAAACTTGCGGTTGGAGATGTTGTGTTAGTTGGCGCGGACAATTGCAAAAGAATCAACTGGCCACTGGGACGAGTAACAGATATTATTCCTGGGAAGGACGAGATTGTTCGCCTTGTCAAAATACAAACGTCGCATTCGAAATTACTCCGTTCAGTTCAACGTGTGTATCCTTTAGAGATTTCATCTACTAGTGACTTTCTACCGCCAATGAGAGTAAATCGCACAGTTGGTATAGACTCAGATGACAAGGAGACTTTTTCAGAATGTGAAAGGAAAGTTTCGAGGTCAGGAAGAGAGAGATGAAGGTTCCAGAGAAATTAGATTTGTAAAAATTATTATTTACTTTCCTAATATGTCTTTTTGTACTCTGTATTGTTTAATACCATTTATTATGTGAGATTGTATTTTGTTTTGAATTTATATTTATTGTTATATATGTTGATTATGATACACAATCAACAGGTGGGAGGATGTTGGGTTCACACAATTGACAGCATTGGTAAAAGCACGCATCGCTGTATTTATATTTTAAGAGTTCTGAACCTGGCATTCTCTACTGAAGTTTGTGTTCCGATGTAAAAAATTCTAAAAAGAATGCATTTTGTGAATTCTCGAAGAACACTTTTCTAAAATAAAATGTCCGTAATGTTTTGTGAAAGAGTTATTTTGGCTCGACTTAAGAACAAGGTGCAGTCCGCCAAGTTGAATTTTTTTCGTCGCCAAATGTGGTAACCTTCTTAATTTTGTTTTTCTTTTTTTATGATTAATTACCTTTTTTGGCAACCCTAAAACTTAGCGCCAGAATTTGAATATTGCTGACTCTTCCTTTTGCCTTCAGTCGTTCAAACTGTGCGGTTGTTTTTTAGTTCTGTTCGGTTTTTTGCTATTTTGTTCATTCCATGTCCTTCCAAAATTCCCGTTATGTCTTGTCGCATGAAACATCGCGCTTTCGAAAGCCAAGCTGGTATGTATGACTTAGAATTTTTTTTATGGATTGAAGAAAGGCAGCAAGAAAGAAGTGATTGAATGGTGTATGGGTATGGATATGATCGCGAAAGAGTATGTTTGTCCGACATGTGGAGAGAAAATGGTTTTGACTGAAAATAATTGTTCGGATGCCTGAGTTTGTCGAAAGTTTGGTGTGAATGAGCATCATATTAAAAGGACCGTGAGAAAGGGCAGTTGGTTCGAGGAAAGCAAGTTGACTATACCTGAGGTTTTGATCCTCACATATTTGTGGGTGAAAAAAACACCGAATGAGTGGATTGTGGATGAAATGAATGTGTCCGAGCCAACTGTGGTTGATTGCAAAAGTTTTTGCCGGGAAGTTTGTGTTGATATGCTAGTGAAAGATAGTAAAGTTAAGCTTCGTAGTGTCGGAATGGTTGTAGAAATAGATGAAAGTAAATTTGGTGAAAGGAAGTATAATAGAGGTAAGCGAGTGGATGGTAAGTGGATTTTGGTGGTGTTGAAAGAGGAAGCAAAAGGAGTTTTTTTGCGTGGTTGAGGATCGAACGGCAGAGACGTTGATCGAAATCACCAAAAAAAAAATCGTTGAGCCTGGGAGCACGGTACTTTCGGATTGCTGGGCTTCTTATAATGGTTTGACGGCGGAAGGCTATGTGCACTACACCGTCAACCATTCTAAGAATTTCGAAGATCCAGTAACGGGTATCCATACCAACGGAATCGAAGGTACCTGGAATGCTATCAAGACCGACTTCCGCAAGCAGGAGACAAGAAAAGTTGAAGGACAGTTTGACACGTATCTCGCAGAATATATGTGGCGGAGAAGCCTCTTTCCCCCTCCTTCATTCGAGGCGTTACTGAATTATATCCACCTCATACGCAAGATACCGTCGAATGAGTAAGTTCTTTTTTTTAACAAAAATTTCAATTGTTTTATAATGTATAATTCATAAATTATGTGTTTAATTGATATAAAATGTCTTATGCAGCGAATCGGGGGATTGGGGGGGGGGCGGGAGCCCCCCCACTAAATGAAGAAATATTATATTCTTTAATTCTAAAATTAGTTTTTAATGCACCATGTTTTATCCTGCAAAATTCACTTAAATATTGAGAAATTTCATGCTAAATTAATTCAATTTTATGTACAATTTGTGGCGCACTGTGCTACGCCATCTTACTCTAATGTATATTAGCCAATATCCGCCTCCGGACATGGGGAATTCCTTTTGTCTAGTGGTTAGGATCTTCGGCTCGGAACCGAAAGGTTCCCGTTTTGATCCCGCCGCCAAAAATTTGAAATTTTATGTACTATTTACATTTTTTGATATGGCTGCCATTAGAATCGACGCCATCTTGAAACCATCCAAGTTGTCGGATATTTTGCGACTTTTTGGATGGTTGGCGCTATTTCAAAGTTTGGCGAGATACCGCACCCTGTTCTTAAGTTTTACCAAGTGACGTCCCCCATCCCAACCCAACCAGGGTACGAGAATAGGGCTGATTTTCGGCCCTATTCTCTATCGACGAGTTTTCCCGCTTTGTTTTGGGGGAGATACAGAACTTCCGTGACCAGAACTGATTTCCATTCCAGTGTAGTGAATGTTTCGTGAAAGAGAGACTGGAAGTGGATCCTCGGGCGCGGAAATTTTCTGTACCCAAAATAAACAAAACCGAAAACTCGTCCATAAACCTAGCAGCTTCAGAAATATAACTCATACTTTCTTACCTGAAAAAAAATAAAATGTGGTAAAATAAAAGAAATCGAATGAAAATTTCAATTTTTTTTCTTTTTTTCATATTTTTTAAATTCATTAACTGTAACTGAATCAAGTCTAAACACGACGCGGTGAGAGTTTTCGAATTTCACACATGAAGTAAATATTATTAGCACTTGTTCTTTTGTTATGAAATAATTTTTCACGTAAAGAAAGTGAGTTACCTCTATAGTCATTTTTCCTAATAAAATGGATACAAATTTTGACGTTACTTTGAAGTATGTAGCTCATTTGTTGAAGTATGTTCAAGTTAGTACACATTCTGAGATGATTTATGAAGGCTGGCTGAAAGACATTGATCCTCTTTCAGGAAATTTATTGTTAGTTAATTTTGAAGATTCTGATTCTAAAAGTGAGCCTGTTATTCTGGTACAGGGACATGATTGTGAAAGCGTAGAAGTTCTGAGAGAAGATGAAACTATGAAGAATTCAATACAGTATTTTTTCAATAAAGAGGGATTGGAACGTTTGAAATCTTCTACTAAAGCTGTTATTGAGTATAAGAAACGTTTATTATCTTGGCTCGAACAAAATCGATTAGAAATCGAAGAATCTGAGGACAAAATAATTGTTTGCAACTCGGTTACAATTCATCCACCTTATACTATAGAAGACTGTATAAGCAATAATGGAAGAGTTCTAGTTATGACTAAAAATTTAATATCAAGTATGCCAGCGACATCCGAAGAAGCTGCTGACAGTGACTGAGAGTATTAGCTCATAAGAGAAAGATACCAAACCAATGTTTTTCATTAGGAAAGCGAAAGTAATTTCGTATTGGAAGGAATTTTGTAATCCTGCAGTTAATCATTTGTATGCTAAACATTTTGTGTGTGGAATATTGTATGTTTGTGAACTTCATAATTAAATGTTTTTGAATGCATTTTAAATTTTTATTTCTAGAGTGTGATATTTGAATACAACTTTTTAAAAATTAAATATGAGAAATTATACCAAATATCTAAGAAACGCATGAGGAGTTGAAAATCTTTAAGGCCTAACTATATATATATTTTTGGTAAAACCAAAGTGTGCGGTACATCTCTCGCCAAGCTGGCGCCAAATCATGAAAAACTCGCCAAACTTCCGCCATTGGCTTACCACATTTAGTGATATTTCACCAAAAAAAATTCAAGTTTGGCTTTGTACCGTATTCTTTGGTTGGATTTTTTTTTAAAAAGCCATCTTTTTTTCTTAAGAAAATTTTAACATTTGGATGAAAAGACTGACAAAACCCAAATAGCCAATTTGACCATATTTGCTTTTACCTTCAGTTCTTACTCTCATCGAATAGGTTGTAGTATTATGTATTTAATCAGTTAGAATTACTGACTTTTTTTTTAATATTCTGTTCCAAAGAATCTTAATTGATTTTTATTTGCATACTTTCTTAAAACTATAAAATAGTCTTCAGATTATAGTACTTGGTTAATATGTCTTGAACTATTTAAATTTATCCATTTGTAAGGTTCATTTGTCTGGGCTATAATTAATTTGATGAAAAAATTGTTTTTCTCTTTCATAATTGAATCTCTCTTTTTTTATGCCATTCATTAAGATAAAGAACTGATTTGCATTTGAAATCAGCAACGTAAATTTTTGTTCTGCCTGACTTGTAAATAAAATAACATGTAGAAAAAGGGTTTTTTTTATTGAACATTTGAAAATCTGTTGTATTTCTAAATTTTCCACAAAAATATTTGCCTGAAAAAGATTTCCCCATTTTATATATGAAAGTTAAGCTAAACAACTAAAAAAATTATACTGTTGCTTTTATAGAATACTAGCTGTTACCCGCGACTTCGTGCATGAAGAATTTGAATTATTAAATTTTTTAAATTCACGAATGTAAACGTTTAGATACATGTTGAAAGGGAAAATTAAAAGTTTTGACGGTTGATAATACATAATTGAATGACTAACAGGAGTTTATGCTGTTATAGTTAGGTAATTTGTTTATCTATGCTAACAAACTTTTGTATACTACATTTCCTGCACGGATGTAGAGGTTTTGTGGTCTGGACATACGTGAACACGCTACATATAGTTGCCCATGGGAAAAATATGGTTTTTCCAAATGTACGCCTGCCCCTGTGAGTGCCTGAACCTGGCAAATGCTAATTGTTACCTTTTGAACTCGGATGGTAAATACTTCAGTATTATTGGAATGCGCGAAATTAAAACGCTCATTTTCAAACACTCTCACGACGTTTGGACCTAGGTGTGCAATTTGTAACAGTGCACAGTCTCGGTACATCGAGGTTACGTATCAATAGTACTGGCACACCGACTTTAATCTCAGCTTGTCGGAAGGGTACCCCTGACAATTCTAAGGAGTTAAAGAACTTGTTATCTGTTATATGAAGAAGTTGATGTTAAATATTATTGTCCATTAGCGTATCTACAGGTAGATATTCTGTAATACCTCCCTCTATTTGTGACATTTTTTTTTATTTATCTGGCCTAAACTTTCATTAATCAGTGCCAAAATTACCAATTCAACAACCATTCTCTATTCCTCATATATTCTCCGTTACTGTAAATTACATCATTGTACTCAATGGTATCATCAGGCCCTTATAATCTGGAATATACCATCCATCATGCTATATGTCATCCACTTCTACCGTTCAAAAGAATACATAAAACAAAATACTATATCTTCGCACATTTTCCTTTAGTTATAATTAATATTAGTCTCTAAATTGTAATCTAAAAACTCGCAGCTATATCATATCTATCAATAGATTTCTGTCCCAACGTCAATTTATCGACAGCTTCTTAATTAAAATAAGATATGGAAAAAATATAAATAACTGAAATTAAATAGACTGCAAACTCGAAAAATGAAAATCAAGCGTCGAGTTGAGTAATTTCGGTTATTATTCCATAAATAAATTATTTGTTTATTTTCTCAGAAAGATCACATAATCGCGGCTTTCTTTACGATCACGTGATGTTTGACATTAAGGTATCCGAACACGTTCGAAAGTCGATTTTCGACCAAAATTCCATTTTTTAAATTTTTGTTGTTTTCGATAGTTCATTCATTTACCTTTCTAAAACATATTTACTTTTGTCGGTACGTTAATTAGAAGATGAGATATTGTTTTATAACAAACCGGAAGTGGGTGTTTAATTAGCCGAAAGTTGTCATTTAAAAGGACAGAAACCTGTCAAAAATTCTTTTAAACTCCTTTTTTGCAAGCTAATATGATGTCAGTATATTTTTAGGAATTTTTTTTTAAGTTTAGATACATAATTTGAGCGCGTGGAAAAACTAAAATTTGATTTTTCTCAAAATTAGATTTTAGGCATATTTTTCAAACATGATAACTCAAGATATTATCATTCGATTGTTCTGACATTTTGTGAACACTTTCTTCAAATGTTTCTCTAGTGAATGTACTAGAATAATGTATATTGTAACAATATTTTTTAAATTATGGTCTTTTTTTTGAAAAATGACATAGAAAATTTGCTGAAAATCTTATAATGATTGTTCGATTAGCTCTAAAATTTTTACTTATCCAAAGAATGTTAAGATTCTAGTACAAGCACTTGTCCATAGTATGTAGTTTATTTTAGTATTAGTTTTATTTGAATTATTACAAAAGTTTGACCTGTAGCATGTTTGAAGTTTTGGGAAATTTCCTCTAAAAAACAGCAGAAATTCAAGAATTTTGTAAATTTATAATAATTTATACTCAAAAATCATACGCTAATATTAATCTTTATTAAATTCGAATCTAAAAAACATATTTTGGTGTTTCTATTTCACAATTTAAGAAAAAAGTGCTCCGAACGTGTTCGGATACTTAAAGATAAGTTATTCCACATGTAGTTTGGCCGTGAAAGCGTAACAGACAGACAGACACACACACACACTTTCTCATTTAATATATTATTAAGGAGTTATTATTTGTTAGGAAACGCAGGTAAAAATGACAGGTGATATGAACTGCAGTGATTTTTTAATCTAATTAAATAAGCTTTAGAATTCTTTAAGAACCAATGTAAACATTGCCAAATGATATTTGAAAAAAAAATAAACAGAAAAAATAATGGCAAAGTAATTACACCGTTGCCTAGCAACTCATCAGTATCAACTCTAGTATCATTAAATTTGATTTATTTTAAAATCGTCTGAGTGTCAACTTTTTATTAAATTTTGAAAAATTAATTAAAATTGAAGTAAAAATGTCCCATACATGAAATTAATATTATTAAAAAGGTAAAATTTTGAACTTTAAGATGGTATAAAGATAATTTGCTCCTAACTTATAGCAGAAAAACTGTTTCGGTTATTTTTTAATTAACTGACTGTTTAATTAACTTTTGGGCTTTAAAAAGTTGACAGTAATCTTCCCCTTGTCTTAATTAATAAGTGTGCAAAGTTTGGTTAAAATCAGTGCAGTGGTTTAGGAGGAGATGTGGAACATAGATACATACAAACATACATAACCACAATGACTTTTATTTATATTGAGATCCTTATTTGTCAGTGCTGATTTTAAAATTACTTAATTTCATGATACTAAATTTTTAAGTGTATACTGCGTAATGCAACCTAAGAATTTTTTAAAAAAAACACTTCCTTAATATTTACTACACGTTTCATTTCTTGAATTCATGTAGACAAATAGAACTAATAGTTATTAATGATAGCAAATTATCATTTGGTTTGTTGCAATAACGGGAAAATGTTGAACCAAAATAGATGAGGGTGTTTTCCAAATTATCACTAATCCATTATTTGGCATTTGCTTTAAAAAATTGTTCTATGTGTTCAAAATAGTTATTTTATTGTATATCTCATCTTTTTTTTTTTTGCAAAAATACCTACATAGAATGTGATATTACTCTTTCACAATTTCATGATACTTATGAACTAGGAATAGATGGAAATTTAATCTTGTCATGTTTAAATTTGCTTATAGAGTAGTATCCTTTGCACTTCAGATAGTTAAAGAAAGATAAATATCTTATTTTAAAGGTTACAGGAGGACTATTTTGGATTAACTTCAGATTTTTAAACCTTGATTAGATGACAAGAATGATTCTTGAGTAGGCTAATCCCCCTCAAAAGCCCATACAAGCAGGCAAGTTATAAATAGATTAGAGTCAGGCTTAAATTGATGGAATTTTGTAAAGAGTGGAAGTTAAGTTGGCAGAATATATTTTTTGAAAAACTAGACAAGTTAATAGTGGAAAACTAAAAACAAATTTTAACAAATAAAATATTAAACAACTATTAATAAAATATTTTAACAACCAAACGGGAGGAATTCGTAACTAAAATCCACAAAACTGGACTTGTATTGTTTGGAAGTGCATTTAAAATCCTATCTATTATCTCTCGTTACTGTCATTTTTTTTTTTTTTTTGCTGTTTAAACTATGAAGTTTGAAGACACATATTTGAAAATGCAATTTAATTTACTATAATCTTCATTCACTTCTATATTCATAAGAAGGTAGTTTCTTTTTCTTATCTGTACAAATTCACAATGACATCAAGATTATTTCTTCTAAGTTGGTGATGTCACATGCAAGTACCTTTTTTTATTATGAAGATTTCTTGTGCGTTAAATATTATCACCATACTTTGCTTTATGCAGTCTTTAATGGGTAACTGCTTGCATATTTAGCTTGCTTTAAGTAAAATTTGGAGTTTTTAATGTAAACAGCAATACGTAACTGAACGAAGTACATCGA
>BGPR01038934.1:0-14498 GCA_013235015.1 Araneus ventricosus | reverse complement strand
AATATACTACACAAAAAACTAATGAAATAGATATTTCTGGATAAAGTGATATTCATACCTAGAGTAATAATTTTGTTCTCTTCGGGGCGTTTATCTTTCCGTGGTTGCTTTCGATCTCTTGATTGATCCTTTTTCGCTCTTTCTTACTCTTCGCTGGTAACCGCATATATTGACCACCACAGGAACCAACTTCGAAAACAACTTTACTTGAATACTTGTTTTTCTTCTAAAGACATAAACAATTAAGAAATGCATGAAGTTGTGCTCAAAATTATGTCATCTCCGGCTCAAGTAGAAGCAATTTACCGACTTATGTTCACACAACACACTTATCGTTCCGTCACATAACACACTGTACGTACACACTAATCACTGGATCTAGCGATGGGTGGGGTGCGAGTAATAACACTGAATACCATGAGTAATAATGGATGATCGTTTTATTCACGCTCGGTAATGCAAGATTTATAGTAAAAAAAAAGTACAGTTTGTTGAAAATGGAGAAAACTGGTCTATAAACTGTGGAAAATTAATAACGCAGTCATCCAGAAAGCTACATATTTATGAGCGGCGAATATAGGTAATTTTTTGCGATTTTCAGAAGTTAAAGGATACAGTTGGAAGATATAAAGCCAAAAAACGAGGTAAGGGAATCTTTTGAATTTAAACTCAAAAACTTTAAGGTTTTTTATGATACATTTTATTTAGTATTTGGCACAATTATTCAAAGTAAATGAGGTTTTAACCTTGTATAATTTTTTTTTCATCGCCTCCTATCCATAAATATTAGCGTGATATTCTCCGGAGTAAATTGTGTCATTATTTAAACCATTATTACTCCAAATAAACTTTTTTTGCATAAATTTTAGTCTACAAAAAAAAAATTCAGTTCATTGGTCATCCATAAATATTTAACGTATACAAATGTGTTTGGCCAAAAGTACCGAAATATATTGAAAGGTTGTAATTGAATATGATTAGAACTCTGTTTACAACAATACAAGCTAGAATCCAAGCTTTGTCAACAATTATTTCATAGTGAATAATTTCAGTTTGGAATATCAAGCTTAACTCTTGGTTACAAGAGTCCATTTAACAACTTTGTTTTCAAATGTCTGTGGAGGATCGTAATCCGGCAGGATTACATATCAGTAATCTTCTCTACAAACTAGTTGATAGTAATTATATAAAAAATAATGATTTTGGCATTTTAGGTTTTTTTGGATGAAAGTTTAAGTCTTTAATTATAGAATTAGTGGATATTTTTTGTTTACCTTTAAATTTTTTTTAAAGCGGAACAAAATAAAGGTATTTAATCAATATTAACGTTTTCATAAATGTGTATTTATTGCTAAACTGATGTTTTCCAATTGACACCTCATCAAGAATTAGGTAAATATTTGCTGGTAAATAAGTTCATTTTATTATATCTGCGATAAACCTTTCTTCTTCCAACTATTTCAAACTCGATCCCACTTTTATTATCTTACTTGGTTTGACTATTTGTAAAAGTTTTGATAATCATAAACGCCATTAGAGATTATGTCGATTCAGCGAATTCAATCAATGCTTTCCACGTTTCACTTTCGTTTTATCGGTGGAAATCCCTTTTCCCTCGCCCACTCTCAAGGCTCTGTGGACACATAATATAGAGGTTACCATGCGTTTTGGAATTTACGACAGTGAAAGCGACGAAGAGGGTGGTTGTATTTGAAAATCGAGCGCATTTGGATCAAAGCGGCTTCATTCTTCCAATTAAAAGAAAATTCATTTTGAATTTCATTTACATGGATTGTTGATGAGAGCATGGATGAGGGCTCCTCACCAGACCTCAATTAAAACCCCAGAAAATTATAAGTTTATCAATTTTGTTTTAATTGAATAGATCATAATTCTCTATCATGCGATCATATTCTTTTTTTCATTCATGAAAACTCCTATTAGGCGGCAAAAAAAAAGCAAATAAAGTATCTCAAAAGAAGATAGATCATTTGAAATTGCTGTAAGTAAACAAAGAGATAACAACCAGGAGTCATTTTCATTAAAACAAAAATTCATCACCACAGAATTTATAAGCAATAAAAAGCAGTCTTGTAATAAAAAATGATGAAAATACAATAAGAACCATTAATGGTTATATTCGCCATTTCTTTAGATAGATAATTTCGTCTTTAATTTGAAAGCGGCATCAGAAAGTTTCAAGAATCTATCCCAATGTGGTAATGCACTGAGAAAGACCTTCTGCCAGGGGGGGGGCTATAGGGCCACAGCCCTCAAACCAAGCAAGGAATTCTTGATTGTTAAAATCCATTACAATATTTTTCTTTATTTCCCTCTTTTTAAAAAAATAATAACATTTCAACATTGCTTTCTGTACTACAAGCTGAAAATTTTCATTTCACTTGTATTTGTGAGTTTGGCCAGCGGGCGATTGGTATTTTTTTGGCCAGTCATTTCATTTGTAATTTTATTAAATTATGAATGTGGTATTTCTTTATGATTCTTGTCAGATGAGTAAGGATTAAACAGTTTGGTTTGCTTCCAGCAGCGAGGTTGACATTATGCGACAATACCTGCATGCCCCCCAGACCAGATCCTAGATTCCGCCACTGCCCTTCTCGCGCTCATTTGTGAGACCCCCCTCCCTGGTTTTGACCGCTTTCCAAGACCTGCGTGTATTGATACAGTTTCAACTAAAATTATGGTAACCATTACATATGTCCACTCCTTTTAAAATTGGTGATGGCATCTTGGAACTAATTGTAACAAAACATAATAAAATTTTATTTTCAACTGAAAGCTTATTTTAGTTGGGATCGCTTTCTTTTTCTATGTTCTGTTATTCTGATGCATCTTTTGCCCTCCCTCTACCTAATAAAATGTTCTTCAAATTTTATGAATTGTTTGGTACTTCAATTTTGGTACTTTCCGTTAGCGAGTATTCATGGCGGTAATCAAATAATGTAAAATTCACATGAATTTGGCGGTATTTAAACCCAACTAATGAAAAGTACAAATTTTTTGTTAAACACACCAAGTCAGAAAATTCATTCTTATGTTAATGAAGCAGATGCTGCATAACTTTACTTATATGTTTCTGGCAAAATATATTTGATTGGAAAAAGAATTCTTAAAATTCAAAGATAGGTATATATCAAACTAGTGTTTCTAATTCTGTCTGCCATCTAGTAGAAGAATTAAAGAAAAATGTCTTATTGAATATAAGTAATTATCAAAAGAACAAGGTCTATGGGAGAAATCGTCGTTATAAAATTCCACAAACCACTTTTAAACTCTGCCTTTGAGCTTTTATTAATATTAACAGTGTTCCAGTGCAACATGACATCAAACAATTTAAGAAATAATTCACCAGGCAGTTTGTCTGAAATTTAGTAGGACCACAGTGAAGTAAGTAAATACTAATTAACCAGTAGATCTTTGTACTCATTAATGGCAAAAGCGATATATTAAAATTAATTATTTAAAACCAGGAACTACATTTCAGAATTTGCAATTCTATAAATGACTTTGAAGTGGATTCTCGACATTAATGAGGCTCTTATTCACAAAATGTTTTATGAAAATTTGGCTAGGTACATTACGACAATGGCCACTTTTCGACTTTCTGACAGATTTTTTGGCTAGGTGGTGCAGCATTAGAAAGAATAAACGTCTTTTTCCAGGACATTCAACTGCTGCATTATCCCATCAATTGTGGTGAATGTTTTTGTTGACCGATTGGTCCCAATGATTCTTTACAAATTACTTCCCGATACGAATGAAATATTAAATACCTATAAATTTCATTAATCAGGTATCTCTGATTGAAGCTCATTTAATGGCCTTTTTTTTTTTTTTTAAAGGATAAGAATGTTCTGCAAAAGAATTCGTGTTTGTTCTTCTTAACTGCTTCGGTTCGTATTACTGCGACAACCTAGGTTTTACGGTTGACCTACTAAGCTAAATTCTTCTTGGCGCAATTTCATGTGCTGTCGTCAAACTGTTTTTGGATGGGCAGAAACCGGCACATTTGCTCTCTTGCATCGTCCTTGAAAGCGAGAATTGAGCCGCGCAATGCCTCGCATTTCAAAATTATTAATACCTGGGCGAATTTTTAACTTAAAAAAAGCATCAAGCGGCTTAACTTTCAGCATAGGAAGCTATTGTCGCTTTTCATTGAATGTTAAGGTCACGTTTTTAAAAAAAATTCGAAAACGAAATTTCCGCCGCATAATGCTGCTTTCAAGTATGTACGGGCAAATTTTTAACTTAAAAGCAAAGTCAACTTCACTCACCACTTAGCAGAATAATGGTAGCAGCATTCATTGAGAAATGAAACACACAGAATAACATACATTACTGAACGATATTCGAGCAGTTTTATTAAAATTAATTTATGATGGTGAAGAGTTGAACAAAACAGTCCAATGAAAGCAGTGAAACAGTATGGCCGATAAGCAAACGATGAAGAAGAGATAAATTTGTGCGCATGCAACGTCACTCGTTAAGAACATCTAAGGCATGACCAGCGTTCTCTCCTTAAGCGTTCTTGAAAAATTTATTGATCTAAGAGGCAAGTAGGGACAGTAAGCTCAGGGGTTAGCCACCATGTGCTTTACCAGGAACTGCATCTGCTTGAATTGATGGAGATAGGATCAGAGAGGTGAGAGATTTTCAGGAGTAATATAGTTATCTTTATAATGCCTGTAATTCATGCTGGTTAACAACATATGATACTTACTAGGAAGAAATAATTTTTTATTGTCCTACACAAAGACAGTACTCTCTGATTTTCTGAAAAGTTTCCTGTTCATGTGGTGAATTTATAACTGTCTAGGGGGTTACTCTAAGATGCATGAATATATCGGGAAATAATCATGAAGTGAACTCTTGTACTTGATAAAAAAAACTGTCGAAGAGTTTGCTCAAATGCCAGTATTAACCTGCTTCACAGTAACTAAATATCATTAATTAACAGTATTCTGTTGAATATTAATTAAATGTTAAATTAGTTACCAGCGATGATAACCACTGTTTTGATTTATGTTTTACTGTAGAAAATGGATATTTTCAAAATCACCTGTTATTGAACCTCTACTACTCAAGTATCAGTCATGAAAATATACTCTTGAATTTTATTTGCCTTTCTCATTGCCCTTAAAAATGCTTGATTTTTGGTTGGGTCCTTGTAAAAAACAAACAAATTGACCATTCAATATTTTTTTTGAGACGAAGAGAAAAGTAATTTATTACTTGGTTTCTTTGAAGATTCTATCGCAGAAAAAGTTTATATGGAAATGCTGTCAATCATCAATCTTTTCTCCCCAGGAGCAGAATTGCATCCGTGTTCTGCAACATGACCTCAAACAGTTAGGAAATGTTCTTCTTACGAAACATTGTCTGAATTTGGTGGACCACAGTAAAATACCAAAAATATATAAAAATACTAATTAACCAGTTGAATCTTTGTACTCATTAGTAGCAAATATTATATTAAGAGTGTTATAACCGACACATTCAAGATATGCAATTCTGTCAATGACTTTAAGTCAGCTTTCAACGTGCCTGTTTGGATCTTCATCTCCAGTGTAGCTCCAGCCCCGATGGTGGCTTTCTTAAGCCCGCGTGATGAGAGTTATTTTGTATTTTAACCAATCTCTCACGGAAATTTCTGCGTTCTTGGCGGTAAACAAGAACATGGCGTGGCATGAAGCGCCTCTTTGATTGTTCTGCAGGGAACATATCGTGTTTCTTTTTTGGTCAGTAATGCGGTGTTTTTTCACCAAGGACTAACCGGTAGCTCACAAGCGTTACCCGTGGAATCAGGACTTCAACAACGGAAAAAAACAGCCCACAGTAACCACCGAAAAGTTTTAAATCAAAACCAAAAAGATACAAATTATTGGTTTCCGCTTATTTTTCTTCTTGATAATGACATTTTGACAGTACAGAGTAAAAAATAAACTGAAAGTATTTTCGAAAAAGTTTTTTTTTAGGATTTAAAGATTTATTCATATAAACCAGGTAAAATATTAAAGAATGAAAACCGAATGAAATCTACGCTTGTTCAAATGGAACAATATGCCTCTCGAAAGATACAGACAAACATAATTTTGACATTTAAATATATCAAAATGAATCAAAGAAGAAAAGAAAAGAGAGATAAATCTTTTCACTTCAGGTAAACTTTTTTAAGCCATGATATATAAATAGCTCCTTGAAATCGCATATTTCATTTTTCTAATCTTCTCTAACTAAAGATATCAGCCATTTGTTTGTTGAAAAAGGGTTTTTTTTGGGATTTTCAGATACAAAGGCTATTATCCCCCCCTATTCATTCCAAAGATTCTTTTCAATCAGTAATCAAAAAGAAGGAAAAAATTGCCCATCATTGATTCTAGAACTGGCGATTTGATTCGGTCAAAAAAAAATGGTGCCCTCTAGAAGAACCCAAGTATTAATTTTTTTTCATATCCAACCGTATACTCAGCACCTCCGGCAGTATAAAACAAACCAAATTAAAAAAAATTCTGTAGGCCAGCGAAGCAAAGTTATAATAAAGTCACGTGGTTGTTAAATGCATGTTGGGAAAATCGTCCTGCGACCTTGATTTAAGAGAACCAATTGAAGAACTTACTGTAAGGGGAATTTTGAGGTGAAAATTTTTAACATTAAAAACAAAAAAATAGTAAAATTCAACCAACCAGATAATTTTATTCATTCTTATGTAAATCATGGAAGCGATTATGCTTATTAAGCTAAACAAATTTCAATTGATAACAAAATTAGAGCAGTAGGATGCACGAAATTGAAATTAAAGTTTATTAGAGCAACGACTATCTTTAAATTTTTTCAAAGATTGATGCGTTAGAAATTCAAAACTAGCTTCATTGGAGCCGGAAATAGCATGTCCCGATGCTGTGTCTATTTTGTCCTTTGCCATTCAAACCATTCTATTGAGAAGTATTGAAAAATTAACTAACATGACAATTAGTAAAATTTCTAGGTGTTTAAAATTTGACCCGAGATTGCATTCAATCACTGTGGGGACTACCTGGCCTTTTAATTTCAAGTGTTAAACATTCATTCGTCTGGACATTAGCCATGAGCACACAAGCATTACGCTTTTATAAGTATGAATGTTCTGTAGGGTATGTTTGTTCTGTGATAAGCCACACTTTCTGCTTCAGGCTTTTCTCTCTTTGTATGACCTCCAAGACAGCTCAATTTATTAATAAATTAAAAAATTTGGGTTTGTTTCTCCATTGGTAAGTGCTAATTATCTTGTATTTTAGAAAGAACGTATATTTTTAATAAATTGTTTTTTGAATATAATGTAATTTTCTCTGCATTAAATTTTTTTCAAAATGTAATGTTGTTCATGAAGACAGGAAGAGAGTCACCTTGTTAATGTGAACACAATAACTCAAAGCAAATAGTTAAATGGATAAAATTTGAGGTACAGGGTTTTTTATCATTAGAATTGTAGAAACTGTATCAATTTTCTTTCCAAAAATAAAGAAATGAATGATTATTTTATTTAAATTTGTCATTGTTTTATCATCCTCAATTTATGACTGGGTTTTTCTCTAAAATTTCCTTGAATTTCTTCCTTCAATAAGATTGGGATATCATCAAAAGATGCTGCCATGTTTAGGTTCGCTCTATCATGATTTTTGTGAAAAGTCCATCAATGACACTTTAGGATTTTGTATATAATATAACAGCCTCACCTGAGCATCTCAGGATACTAGGTAACTTTAACATAATTCAATAATAATTCTGTGTGTATTTGATTAAATATTTATATGAAAATGTTGGAATGTAACGGCGCTTATATACACATTTCTGGTTTTATGTTAACTTATTTCTTTTCAGCACAGATGCAAAAAGCCAGTGTCATTCTGACGATGACGGCCATAACTCGCCCGGCATTATTTTTTAAATCTGATGGTACTTACAAATTTATAAGTTTTGGGCTTTAATAATACAATCTTATATTCATAAGACTCAACTGCATAATAAATGAAATAAGTATATATCGTAATTGAGTTTTTTGTGTATTATGTTTACAATTTCACAGACTTAAAAAAAAAAATGAAATGTGATTGCGTGAAGGTATCATGACCAAAAAGGATTATTAATTTACCGTACAAAAAGCCTACAATTTCCTCCATTATACGTGAATTTTATCGCTATTTAAATCTGTTTGCGTTATTTTTTTACATCAATTTATCCTGTATGATAAACTTTTTTGTGTCGTACTTATTTATGTAAAAATGCATCGTCGGTGTCTAGCATGTACGATTTAGATATTGTTTACAATATATTTCTTGGTTTAAATACAGAATGTATCTAATTGAACATTTATTATTTAATATTTTTTGTATTATAGTTTGGTGAAATTTATTGAATCAATGAATTTGAAGATTGTTGAAACAGTGTGATAATTTTCATAAATTCATTTATTTTAAAAAGTTAAATTGTATCAAAAAGGTATTATGAGGAAATTTTTAATCTTCTGCATTCAATTCTAAGCCAAAATAGACAAAAAAAAATTCTTCAAATGAGCCTTATTCTGCTCACTTAAAAATTAACTTTCAATGTTATGACTAAAAATTTTATTATATTTAAACTTAATGTAAGGGAAAAGTTTTAAATGTGTTTTTAAAAAAGGGCATTATTTATTTGTGTAAACTTTATGTAGCATTTTCTTCAATTTTTTTTTAATTGGTAGAAATTGCAGGAAGTAATTAAATATATCGTAAAATTTTAAGTTTTTAGGAAAGAACCAATTTATTCAATTTGCATACAAAGATAGTTAAAAAAAATGTAAAATTTTCCTATAAACTGGTGTTTTTCTTTTTGTTTTATATTAAATAAACATTTAAAAAAAAAATAGTTTTTAGAACGCATATAAGCGTGCTGAAAGAGTTGTCTGGAAATATGTGTCAATAATTGAATTTTAATACTTGGAGAATATTTTTTCATTCTTAATGAAGCACAATTCATAGTTGTTTATATATGCAATGTCCTGAAGTTTTTATTGTGACCAAGTCCTTATCATTTTACTAAATTTAATTTTTTGTGGTTGATTCTAGATTGTTTTACAGATACGATATATAATATTAACAACATGACCGACATAGCATTGAATTGAAATGTTTTCTTATCTTTTTGAAATAATAATCTGTTTTATTCTATTTTATCTTGCTACTTTTAAATTAATGCTATATAAAAGTTTTTAGATAACATTAAATATTCTCCAGTATCAATAACTTTTTTGTTCTTTTAATGGAGAGGGAATAATCCCAGAGCTTCTAACATGCTGGATAATAGGAAGAAAAATTGAAACTTATTTGTAGACAGTCAATATAAGATTAATAAAATTATGAATATTATTTGTAGAAAAAAATTATTTGGCAATAAACTCAAAAAACATATCAAACCCTTACTGTTCTGCAGCTATTGGATTATTGAGAGAAAAGCATATACAATAGAAACCCGGGAATCCAAACCCCAGGAATCTATAATTTTGGATAATCTGAACATCTTTTTTTAATTAACTGAAAAAAATGAAAGAAAAATAAAAATTGTGAACCGGAAACAAAATTTGTATTTATTCCTACCTTTAGTTTTATTATTATATAAAATAGCTAATTATTAGGAAAAGCTTTGAAAATTTTTGTTTTCTAATACCAAAGCTAAAAAGATATATCACTCGAGAACCAAAGGTTTATCAAAGAATCCTAAGTTTCTTTGGCTTATGCTTGGCAAAAAAAAATCTATGGTTTATTTTGAATGTTGTTAATGCATTTCTTCTTTAACCCTTCAGCACACGTGTTGAATTTTGGAACATTAGCAGACACACTGGGTCACTTTGATCCCAAATTGTTAGATATTTCTTATTTATTGGATATTTGTATGAAAATAAAATATGGCCAGAGTAAAAAAAATATTTTTCGGTTGAAATCTACAAGTTGGAACACACTCTAATTAAAACTGCGCCAGTGCGGCAAGTCGCCAATGCAAGATGGACGAATGGTGAACAAACGTGCATCGGTCGCAGTTAAAAGTTGATTGTTTAAAGTTGAATCATTTTTTGAACCCATTTGCGTTTGTTGTTGCACTATCTCCTATTTTAAATGTAGAATTTCAACAGAACTACTAGCTTTCCTAGCTCATTGAATGTAAGGAATCTGTTTCTTTTAATTATTCTAATGAAGCAGGATAAATTGTTCTTGCGATGCCTGCAGCATCTAAAGTGGGCATTGGACAAGTTTTTTTAACTTAAGAAAACATAAACGGCTTCACACACACACACACTTTCAGCAAAGTGGGAACCTAGTAGCTTCACTAGTTTAGTGAATGTACGAAATCTGCTTCTTTTAATTACTCTAATAAAGCAGCAGAACAAGTAATTGTAAATTAAGACTTACTCTACTCAGTTCTAATATTTTCACTTGGGAGAAAACGCTCTAAATATATCAAAAAGGAAAATAAACAATGCGGCGCATCAAGGAAACCATCGCACAGGTGAAGACAGCATTCCAAATGATAAATTCCAAAATATGACCAAGCAATATAAAAAATTCCATGCAAACGATTTTTATTATAAGGCAAAGAAAAAATCTCTCAATTGTGTGATCGGAAAAATATATAATCACAAATAAACCTAAGTGTTTGTCATTTTTTTACTAATTGAATTCATCCTAATTAAAATATATTTTATGTAATTAAATATTTAATAAATATTTTTAAGTTTTATAAAAATATCCACATAGTATGTAAACAACTCAAAAACGCTAACCGCTTGCCGTGATCTAGCCGATGGGTTGCCAATGGAACTAATCCGCTCGATTCCTCAGGTAACCATAATTGACGATGAAATTGCGCATGTTCCAAATTCTAGATACCAACCTATTCTTCGTGCAGATAACTTGTATTTAAGACATAGATGGGATTTTTAATAAGACAAAGGTAAATTGAACTTATCTCGTACCTTTTCTGTATTCTTTTCTTCACTGCTGCACATGTTCGTACGCTGTCATAGCCATAACGTTAAGGTGCGTATACACTTGCGAGCAGACGCCGAATAGAATCGTTTGTGAACAGATGCTCGCAAGTGTAGACGGGTTATTTTATTTCCCGCGAACGGTCAGGGTGCTGCTGGCGGCGAGCCAAAAACTGTCGGCTCATCGAAGAATTCAAAGAGATTCGCTATTCTAGTTGGTACGGGTTAATGTGCTGTTCGCTGGATACGGCGAATCTGCTTCGAACTTGAAAGATCATATTTAGATAAGCGTGTGCTTCTTTTTTTTTTTTTGCTTTTTCTCTGGTAATTATGGAGTGGACAGAACTAAACATATTCATATTAATAGAAGTTTACAGAAATTAGCCTTTTCTCTCGGATCCGAACCGCACGGACCGTTGTAGAAAAAACTTAAAAGAAGGTTTCCCGACAGAAAAAGGTGAGGAAATAAAAGTATCAGTGACCCAGTGTAAGAAAAAGATTATATTCTTGCTTCCACCGGCACAGAGAATAAAGAATTCCATGGAAAAAGGAAAATATAAGTTATAAAATATAAAGAATACAAATATTATATATTTTTTAAACAATTTTAGTTTTTTTATTCTTGAAAACAATTTTTTTACAACATTAGCTTTATATAATAAGTTTTCAATTGCTAGTCATCTTGGTTAAGTTACTAATTCATAATACATATTTATTTAAAATTTCCCCATTGTTTGATGAGGTTAAAAAATATGAATTTTATATAAAAATTGAAATTAATGCGAAAAAGAACGAACTTTTTTTGTGCTTGCTTCTGAGATAGAACATTTTAATATTAAAAATTTTGAACAAAATATCTACGCATGGTGAAATTTTCCTTAATTAAAATGTCTAACACCAAAGAGACCTGAATTGTAATGATTGTGAAATTAAAATGAAACTTAAAATATATAATTAGAAAGAACAACGAAATTAAGTGTTTTCGTTTTTGCAATTGTTATTTAATTTGGTTAAGTTACTAATTCGGAGCGCATATGTACTTCAAATGTCAGCTTTGTCGTTTGATAATATACTTGTAAGATTAGATTTAAAAATATGAATTTTATGCAATCTGAAAATAATGCTAAAAGGATTAATTTTTTTTCAACTCTGCTTTTGAATATTTTTATATTAAGTGTTTTTTTTTAATATTAAGTGTATTGAACTAAATGACTACGCATAGCCAAATTTTCATGTTTTCTTAATCTAAATATCTAAAACGAAGGAGACCCAAATTATAATGGTTGCGAAAATTGACATGAAAGTTAAAATTAGAAGGTAAAACGAAAATAAATACTTCCTTTACTGCAATTGCTTTTGGTTAAGTTATAAATTCGAAATGCGTCACTATTAATATTTTACTTTTGTTGTTTGATAAGACTAAAATGTATAAATTCGAAATAATTGTAATATTAAGTGTTTTTAACTAAATGTCTATGGTCATGGCCCAATTATAAATTCATCTAAATTAAAATGTCTAAAATTTAGTTTAGTTACATTAACGTCCAGTTCTGAAGAAACGCGAGGGCCCTTGGGACGGACGTTGTCATTTTGAACCGTGGTCAGATGACAAGGACGGCACCTTAGCTGGTACCCTCTCCAAGCTTCCACATCACACCAGCGGGGGGACATTAGGCACGGCAGATCTTCTGGAGAATCGGGTTTCGAGCCTGGAGCCCTCCGGCCCCGAAACTGAAACCTTATCGCTATGCCGCTGAGGCCGTTTAGAATAGCTAACAGAAAAGAACCTGAAGCACAATAATAGCGAAATCAAAAAGAAGCTTTAATCGGTAATTAGAAAGTAAAACGAAAATATTTTTTTCCAATTACTTAAAAAGAATCAGTTTGAAGTTGGTGCAACAAAATATTTCACTTCACAAGTCTTATCAAATAAAGTAAAAACCATTTCACTGAATGAGGTTTTAGTTGAACATTTAAAAATGTATGTAATATTAAAACTGTGCAAGTGAAATTCTACTTTGGAGTTTATGTATCAAAGAAAGCAAACTTCGTTAACCACAGCTTTAAAAATAGAAAAAATATTTACACGATTAAGCGATTTGATAACAGAATTAAATTAGTTTGATTTTTATAACAATGAAAAGTATTGTTGGAAATCATAAAAAAAATATTGTTTTAAAAAATTGTTGAAATCAAAGGGAAAATAGTGCGATAATTAATACTTTGGTAGCGGGTCTCGTAAAAATACGATTTGTTTTGTTTTTAGATTAACCCAACGTGAGTTTCCTTATTCAAAAATTTGAATTCCGTATATGTGAGAGTGAGGTAAAACCGGATACCTTGGTTCTGGCTCCATTAATTATCTTTTCTAGAGGACAGATTCAGAATTATTCTCTACTAGTCAAGAAGAAAGACTGGCCATAGAGGCTGTGCTGTTGCTATTGAATTCACTGCGACTGTGAAGATGCTTTTGTTTTAACCGGAACTGTTAGAGTTTTTGCATAGCATATAAGGAATAACTTTTGCTGTGACTATTCCTTTTTTTTCATGACTGAATTCTTTAAAGAAAAATTCAACACGAAAGTGGAAAGCATTAGGGGTTTTTAGAGAGAAAGGGAAGGAAAAAGGGTATAATTCTTAACAGCTTATACGTATCGAACGTTTTAATGTTAATGTTAAAAAATATATAGAACAACGCAGCGCATTGCATTTAGATATTAGCTAAATAACGTCGAAAATATGAAAATATGAACATTCTTGAAATTTTTATAATTTTTTGAAACTCAACCATCTATTATGTGTATGAAAATTTTATTCATGTTAATAGATTTTTTACTATTAGTGATTTATTATGTTAATAACAAATTTTTATTTATTTATAATCAAGTTGAAAAATAGTATAGAACATTTTTGGTTAAATCGTATTTGATATATATGAAAGCACCGTTTATACGCCTTTCAAGGGACTGACGAAAAATGACGAATAAATGAAAAGACGCATACTCGAAATGAATTACAATGCATAATACGAATGCATCGGGACTGTGATGAAACGACCTATAAATATAATCGATGTATAAATGAGAAACGTATAAACGCCGCTTTACTGTACATTGTTTCACCATATCTTTCTGCATGGGTAAGAATAGAATGTCTTCTTTGCAAATCCTTTATGGAGATGTTTGGAATCTTTTTCACTTAAATTTTGGTTTTGTAATAGAGTATTGTACATATTGTAATCTAGTAGGATTTGTTTCTATAAAAGTTATAATTTCCTATTGATAAAATGCGAGGAAATAGGTACTCTAATTAATTTTCAAATTTGTCTTTTTTTTATATTAATTTAAAGCAGGTTTGACCTTATTTTGCTATTTTGAACATACAACCCTGATTACTAAACAGAGTGGCGTATTCAAATTGGAGAGTGCTATCTGGACTGTATTTAATTACAATTACTTCTTTAATACATTGTAAAAGTATATAT
>BGPR01038933.1:0-14499 GCA_013235015.1 Araneus ventricosus | reverse complement strand
TTAATAAAATTCCATTAATGAAAAACAAAACGGGATAAACTCTATTTCAAAACAATTTCATTAAATTTTTTCTGGGAATTGCTTTCAAGATACAGAAGCTAAGACAGTTTTCATTTTAAATTGGAAATTTTCTAGTTCTCTTACTTCCAATACTAATAAGTAAATTAGGATTGACAAAATAAATCAAAGAGGACTTAATCTCTAAGCATATTAATGAAAATAGACGTACCATTGAAAGAATAAGAAGCAGAGAGAGATATCGTTTATAATAAGAAAATGCATGTTTTCGAATCTTAGAAACTTCTAATATTGTGTTTACGAGTTTGATATAGTTTTATTCTCTAGAAATGAAAGACATTTTTAAAAGAACGGAAATATCATTTTATTGATGCATTACACATAAAGAGAGTTGCTTTACCCGGAGTTGCACTGCTGGATCAACCGATGAGTGATAGATGCAGACAGATCTAAAATAAAGACGAGAAAGCATAAACAGAAAGAAAGTCAAATATAACTTGTAAGTGGAAGAGTGTTCGTTACGTTTTCCACGTCTACCGAAATGGAAGAAGAAAATGACAGAAAGAAAAATACAACCACGAAAAATACTTGTTTCTTTTTCTGTCGTTTTGTTTCCTTTCATTTATCAACAAACTATCTTTTTTGTACAGTCTCCGAAATACTTTTTTTGTTTTCCTACGACTTACAGGGTGTCCAACAAAGGACTCCCTCATTTTAAAATTAAATAACTCGGCAACGGAGATCGATAGAAGAACGAAACCAGTGATATGCTAAGTCTGAAAGCCGTAAAAATCTGATACAAAAGTTTCAAAATTAGTTATAAATGTTGCCGACAGGTGGCGCTGCAGGTTGTAATAGCTATTCAGAATCCGATAAGAAATCTATAAACTGTCCTTGGCAAGCACGAAAAATGCCTAATTTGAATCGATTGTGATGTGATTGCAACGATTACTTGCAAATGACAGTTTATAGCTTTCTTCTCTAAATCTGAACTGTGATTACAACGTCCAGCGCCACCTGTCGGCAACATTTATAACTAATTTTGAAACTTTTGTATCAGATTTTTACGGCTTTCAGACTAAGCATATCACTGGTTTCGTTCTTCTATCGATCTCCGTTGCCGAGTTATTTAATTTTAAAATGAGGGAGTCCTTTGTTGGACACCCTGTAGGAACTTTGGAATACAAATTTTGAAGTATGTCCTGTTTGGTAAATAAAAAAAAACATTTAATGGAACCAAAAAGAATTTCATTGTTACCTTTGCTTACTTTGCTCAGAAATAAAAAATTCCTCCAATGAAAAAAATAAATAGTAATATAATGCCCTAAAATTTTTCTCGCAATAAATTATTTAGTCTCGCATTTAGTATAAATGGATTTTTAGTATTTTGAAAAATGATAATTTAATTTCCAAAGTTAGAAACAATTTAAACCGTGATTTGCACGATTGAAAAAAAATTATCCTAAATATTTTTATAATAAACACTTTAATTCCTCATAGGATATAGTTTTCATTTTATTTGCATACTGCAAGAACTCTCAGCAATTGAAACAATTATTATTATTGTTTTTTTTACTTTCTCGTATACGAAGTATACTAAGAGAAAGCATTATAATCGTCAAAAAATTTGAACTCGAGATTTTGACGAATCTCCACGTTTTAGACCTCCCTGAGTCCGAAAAATACAATTTTGGACTTATGTCTGTCTGTCCATCTGTGAACACTATAACTCGAAAACTATTAGAGCTACGGAGATGAAATTTGGTATGTGATCTTTACACATAATTTGCAGGTTTCTGTCAAAGTGTGGAAAAAATCTGTCAACGGGAAGTCTGTCTGTTCGCTGTCATGTGAACACTATAACTCAAAAACTTGTATAGCTAGATGAATAAAATTTGGTACACAGTTTTATCATCATAAATGTAGGTCCGTATCAAAGTTTGGACCAAATCTGTCGAAATGTTGATGGTCTGTCGGACTGAATAATCTCAAACTTGGAAAAATTATATTTCCTAAACCCTTTGGCTTAGATAAATAAAAATTGGTATGACGGTTGCTAATATTAATTATAGAGCTGTGCCCAAATTTCGTACCAATCGGTTGAGAAAAGGCGTCCAAATTGCGCATTCAATTTTTTTAAATCCGATTCTCCATGCGCATACCTATTGGTAGCAATCTCTGTGCCCGCGGAAGGATTACGTCACTTTGTCCTTGAGCCGGTGGGAATGGAAGCAGTGTGTGTTTTAACCGGCACGCATCTCTTTGAATATGATTTTTCACGTAAATATTTTACAATCACTATAATCTATAAAGAAGAATATTCTGATAGTCAAGGGATTCTGGGTTAGAGTAGGTTCGAATTTTTTTTACCTACGCGGGGGGAGGGGAAGCAGCACCTTTTTGGGGAAGCATACGAGACAGTTTAGTGGAGATCACTCGCGCAGGTTTTTCCTGATTCCTGGAGTCTTTCCCAGTATCATCATCATATTTCTAAACTGTACATTCCTTCTTGGACTTTTTCGTTCTTACAAAAGTATTTCCTTACCTACGTAATATATTTGTGCTCTTCAATATAAACTGGAGCTAATAGAATTTGTATGTCTTAATCAGGAAATAAAATAAATTTTGAATGTCTTTGATTTCCACAAGAGAAACCATAAGATTTAAGAAGTTTATTTATTGCCAATAGTGGAATTCATTTCATTTTGCTACGGATATTAAATGAATGTAATTATATTACGTTACATAATTTCATCAGTTATCTTTTAGTTAGAAGATTTCTATTGACACATTCACCTACTATTCTCGAAGTGACTTTCATTTCTAAACAAATGAATAAATTTATCTGAAACATGAAATGTCATCAGACATTGATATAAAAAAGAAGATAGATACAAAGAGAACACGCGCAAAAAGAGAACTCAAGCAATACATAGATCATAAGATAAATAAAAACTGATCCTCTAAATAATGGTCGATTTTGAGATTGTTAACTTCGTTTCTTTATTCAAAAACTTTTTTATTATTTGTTCATTATGAAAAAAAAAAAATTTCATTAATAGACTAGGATTTTCAAACATTTTTGCAAGTTTCAGTTTCATTTTAATACGCATTGAAAAAAAAAATTATAGTTCTTGTATCAAAAATTGCTAAGCTGACGTGTAATCAAAAGAATAAATTTTAAAGATTCTTTTTATTCTTCTGTCAGATCATTATTTGCATTTGTGTGGCCGAAGTGAATAAATATCCTATTTACTAGAATATTCTTGTAGCTTTATGAAAAAATTAGAAACTGCAGTATGAGAAGGTGGTGTAAGAATTAAAGTAAAATTACTTTCAACGATGGAAAGAATTTTATTTATTGCCATACATAAAAAATATATGGGAAATATTGTAATTTTTTTTTATGTAAACAGATGATAGTAAACAGAAATATAATTCAAAAATTAACGAAAGGCAGTATAGGTAAAAATTACTAAAAATTACCAAAAAATTAGTTATTGTTACGAACATGGAAAATCGCTTCCAAGCAATGTTAGTCTGATGGTTGGGAAGAGAGTTTTACAAGGTTTAGCATGGAGTGACGGAAAGCGCCTGTTCCGGGATCCTTGACTTGGCGACGAACTTGGCGATCATTTTGGCGACTTGCCAAAAAATTTGGCGACCTTGGCGACAAATAGATGATTCCAAAAAATGCAACCCTTTTCGCGATATTTCTATTAGGAAAGGGAATACGCTTGAATACACGAGAAAACTCCATGTGACGTCACAGCCTGTCGGAGAGAGTATATAAGGACGGCGCCTGTAAGGAAGCCGGTGAGTTGAGCGCTATTGAAAGTGCTGTTATTGTCGTTATTAGTTATTTGCTGACTAATGGTATTGCTAAATATCAAAGTGCTGAACTGTTATAACCTGTGAATTGTTGACTGTTTACATTGCTAATCTGTGCAAGAACTATTGTTTCCTGTACCTGTGTTACGTGTTTTCCTGCATATTTGTAAATAAACCTTCATTCTTCATTATCCTGCGTGTTGGACTGTTTACATCATACACCCACTAAAGACTTTTTGTAACATTATTTTATTGTGTAGAAGAGTTTTATTATGTACTGTAGAAATTATACAAGTATGCTGCTTAAATTTTTTAAAATCATATTTCACATAACTAAGGAAGAATATTTAAAGTAAATATTTTAATCCGTTTTGACTTCTGAAATATTGCTTATTTCTATAGTCTACCGAAAGAAAGCTTCTTTTAATTTTTTCTGCAGTTTTCAGAAATTGAAATAAATATTATAGACGTTTAAAAAGTAACATGGAAATAATCTCATTCTGGTTATAAACTTATTTCTATAGCAATCTTCCTGAACTTGAATTAAATGTTATTTCTATAAGTAAAATTTCTATTTACTCAAAACATTATCGAGCAAAACATATTTCGTCACTGAAAGTCACGCTTGCATAATCATAGAACCGAAACGTATTAAGAAAGCAAAAGAAAACTCCAAAATTGACCAGAATGATCCATCACTCTCTAGGATAATAACGTGTGTAAAAGCGGAAACGTATTATTCGAAGTCTCATTTTTCACTTTGGAACCCAACCTCTTCTCTTTCCCGCGCTTCTTCCCTCGTGTTCTTTTATTTTGACAAAGTTAGTGAAGATCTCCATCTTCGGCCACGCGTTGCAGAAACGAGGATTCAAGACACAAACGATGTATTTCATTTTCCAGAACGAACACATTTGTCACTGCCGACTTTGCTCTTTCAGAACGAGTTTCTCTCCCGTTGTGTACTCCTCGGGATCTGGAAGTAATTCAAGAGGTTTCAAGAGAAGGAGTTGGATGTTTTTCTGCAAGATATTTAAGTCTGATGTAGTCGATGCAGGACACGTGCCAAAAAATGACAAAGTGTCCTCTGCAATCATCTGTCAAAAGACGAATGTGCAATTTGCTTAGTATTTTTAAAAACATGGAAAGTCGCTTCCCAGCAATGTGAGTCTTAAGGTTGGGAAGATTGTTTTACAGGGGTAAGTATGGGATGATCGACTGCAGCCACGTCTGGATCCCTGACCTTAGCGACAAACTTGTCGACCATCTTGGCGACAAATTTGGAGACATTTGCGACAAAATATGTGATATCAAAGGTGCTGCAATCTTCTCGATATCTCTATTAGGAGAGAAGATACGCTTGAATGTGCTTGATGATTAAATTTGACGTCACGGCCTGCCGGGGCAGACTATATAAGGAGAGCGCTTGGATGACGGAAGGTGTGCTGATCGACTGGGATCGCCTTGGAGCGCGAAAATTTTTGGAGTTCTATTCGCTGTGCTAGCTAGTAAGCTGTTAGACGCCGAGCTGTATAGAGTAGTGTATGTTGATCCACAGGAATGACTTTGGAGTTTCGTTTGCAGCACGAGATAGGAAGCCGGTGAGCTGAGTGCTATTGAAAGTTCTGTTATTGTCGTTATTAGGTATTTGCTGATTGTTTGTGTTGATATATATCAAAGGGCTGAACTGTTATTATCTGTGAATTGTTGTCTGTTTACATTGCTAATCTGTGCAAGAGTTATTGTTTCCTGTACCTGTGCTGCATGTTTTCCTGCATATTTGTAAATAAACCTTCATTCTTCATTACCCTGCGTGTTGGAATGTTTACATCATAAAACCCACAGGTAGAATTTGCAATAGTATTAACCCTCTGATGCCGAGATAGACGGTCCAGGGCGGTCTAAAAATTTTCCTTTAACAGCGAAGAAGGGAGGTCTGAGGCGGTTGTCCTTTCTTGAGGTGAGGTGAGGTGAGGTTCTGAGATCGCTTAGAATATAAGCTCGATGGGGAGGGGGGAGGGTTACGATTTTTCTTGAAAACCTCAGCCCATTTCCGTGCGCCTTAACTCTTTAATCCCGAGGCGGCTTTTTTCTTCTTCTTTAAAACAGGGACTTTTTTGGGTGAAAGCGATATGAATTGGACTCTCCCTACCTGGGCGGTCATTTTACCCACCACCACTCCCTGCTATAGCCTTCTCTTAAAATGCATGGTAATAGGCTGTGGTTGGAAAGGATAATTGGACCCCCTACCGCGCTTATCTCCTAAACGATCTCAGAGCGTCACCTCCCCTCAAATGAAGCCAAACGCCCCGACCGGCCTTCGTCGCTGTTAAGGGGAAATTTTAAGACCGCCCGGGACTGCCACGCTCGGTAGGAGAGGGTTAAGGGAAGGTTATAGCGGGGAGGGGTGGCAAATGATCATCCAGTTTGGGGGAGTCCAATCCATGTCGCTTCCACCCAAAATTTACTAGTTTAAAAGGAGCCAGAAGAAAAAAGTGGCGTCGGTTTTAAAGAGTTAAGCACATATTCTAATTGTGGTTGCATTATAAACTAATAACTGACGATTTTATCTCTATAATCATTCCGTTTCTTTGTGTACTAAGATGATGTTTTGTTATATTATAGTTATCCAATAAAAATAAATATTTTTTATGGATTACTAATATATTTAAACTGTACAGAATCCATAATACCAGAGAATAATCCCAGTGGAACAAAGACGGTGACTTTAGGATCACGCCATCTTGAGTATTTTCCGGAAGATTTTGATCTGTTGAGTGAAGAAAAGGGTGATATATTTCACCAAGATATCGAAATGCATAGGAAAACGATGCAAATGACACTGTAATGTAAATATGATGGCAGATTACTGTTTGGAATATTGAATTAGTTTCAAAATGGACACAAGCGTTCCTTTGTAGGAAAAGTAAAATAAATTTTTCTAATTTTTGTAATATAATTTCTTTTTATATATAATCTGACGTTACTATTATTTATTTGAATTTCCAAGTATTTTTTATTATTACACTTTCTAAAAATAATTAATGTTTATACACCAACGTTTTTAAAAATAGCTCAAAATCAAAATTTTTATTTTCAAAATTATTAAAATTTCTGACATAATACAGAAAAATGGATATTACCTTTTAAATCCGCATGTCGAACGTCATACAATTTACATGCATTTATTTAAACCCCGTGGAAGAAATTAAGTTTTCTAGGCCTGTGCGATTTCAGTTCTATAACCTAAAATCGTTATGAACAAAAACATTTATTCAGAAGAATCTCATCCATAATGCAAGCTGCTGAAATCTGAACCACGATAAATAACTTCCATTGCTAAAGAAGATGGCTTGAAATAAATTTTCGTAACATTATAACTGCGTTTGAAAATTTAAGACCAATTTTAATAGAGGAAAATTTGCAATGCAAAGATTTCTTTTCAGACGGTCCTGTTATATCATGAAGAAAATGAGCTGATTTAATACTAATTTTTAATTTAATTTTAACTTCTAAATTGAACTATGAAATAATATAAAGAAAGAATTTCATAGTTTTGTTTAAAATTCTCGGCATTCATATGTTTTATGTAGGTGATTAATCACAAAATGTAAAAAAAAATTTTTATGGCTGTAAATTTGCAGAATTTTGTATGAAACCAAACTTTCAAAATCAAATATCAAATACTCTTTTTTGGATATCTGATATCGTAACCGCAAAAAGGAATTAAGACAAAAAGGAGAAATATTTAAATCATATTATAAGAGATTTCCAGATCTGAGCATTGAAATTCAAGAAAAATATCACTTCTAATTTACAAGAATAAATGCTTTGAAATTGAGGAAAAATATCGCTGCTAATTTACAAGAATAAATGCTTTGAAATTCAGGAAACATATCACTGCTAATTTACAAGAATAAATGCTTTCTAGTAACTTAAGAAGAATATCAAACCTAACTGAACCGATGACATCTAGTCGAAGAGTTAACAATGCTCGAGGACTTTCTTATGGGAAAAGAATCGAAGTTCAGGAGGATAGCAATGTTATCAGCGGGAACGGGGAAAGCGATGAATATGAAACTCCGGAAACGGCGTTAACCATAAAAGAAAATTACGGCAAAGGCAAAATTCAAACGGAAAACAAAAAAAGTTGTTGGGAAACGTAAACGATGTTCTAACACGTCCTCCAACCCTGCCTGCGTGACTGGGAACAAGAGCGGAGCAAGAAATATTTCTCTCGAAAACACCAATACATGTGCAAGAGGAGAGATGAAGAAAACAGTTAAAATAAAAGCAGAAAAATTTAAAAATATCTTCCGGGCATTTGGAGTGTCCGATAGAGTTGTTTGTCAATTTTGTTCGGGAAGAGAAACGGGCAGAAAACAGGTTTATCAGGAATTCTGAAACAACGGAATCTAGTCCTCTTCACCTAAATTGTAGCAATTTTCGGACCTCTAAAGCTATTTGCCAGTTCTAAGCAAAATCCTTTCTTATTGAAAATTACCTATGTTGCGCCTTTTTATGCTCTATCATTTTTGGAGATTTGTGGAAGTTGACTTTACACAATTTCGTTCAATTACTTTGTTTTAAATAGGGTTATAAGAATTCTCAATATGTTTCCTTATACACAACTATATTTATTATCTCATAGGAATATATTTAAAAGCAGTTGCAAATTTTTTCAATCGTAGAGTATAAAAATTGCCCTGCAACTCAAATATAGTATACATAAATATGTTCGAAAATCATTTTTCAATCATCACCAACTGAAATATCAGAATCAATCAAATTAATATATCATATGAAAATAATTTATATATTGAATACACTGAAACAACTGAATAAATATGTTTGGTATTAATAGGCATGAAAATTATGCTTAAGTATACGTTTCATTTCTTAGCAAAATACCAGATAAAAAAATGATAGATTTCTGTTAAAGAAACCCCAATTCTCGTCAGTCATGACATTGTTCGTGTTATTCAGTTTTGGAACAAATATTCATTAAAAATGTCGCTACAATTTGGAATCCGTACTAATATCAGAGGCTAATCGAAATATCAGAACTATCGTAGGCTAGAGAGCTATTGCAGATTTTTAATGCTTTTCTGGAGCTCTGTTTACACAAACTTACAAAAATTCAATTATTTATCATTTTCTGAAGCGTCGCTTTAATATATCCTGATAATAAGTCGACGATGATTTATCAGTCTTGGCATATAAGTACAAACAATGCGCCGATTGAATTACCCTTTGCTTATGATATGCGTGAAAATTAAGACTTCATCATTATTAATGCTTTGCGTAAACTGGGAACGCATAATCATGGCCGCTAAACAGACATATCTTTATTTCAGCAAATGTGGATTCATCCACTGCAAAAATTTCATTTGAACGCAATGTTTCATTTTGCCGCCTTCTTTACTCAAAATTGCTGAATAAGAAATGTCTGCTGTCTTTAGAAACATTCTGAAAATTAATCATTGTTCGCAATGCAATTGCTCTTCAGTTTGCCTGAAGTGTTTTACCTAAACTTTTAGGAAACTGAATCACTTGTAATCAAAGTTAACAAAGACAAACCGATTTTTCTCTTACTACATCCTATTCTCCTGCGAAGGAGTTGTGTGCTTATTAATCATCGCAGTTACAAAAGCTTACTTTTATAAATCCTTTGAAATTATCTCCCAATATTCAGTAAAGTAATATGTCTCAGAGCTCAAATTCGTATTACACAAAGAGGAAATGAAACTGTGTCTTTTTGTAAACTGTTTGCCTTTATTTATCAATAGCATTCAGAAGATGTCGATTTAAGAAAATATAGATATGAAAGCAACTCATATATACCGAGATGAACCTCTTTTCTAGACAAAAGGTAACAGTTTTAGATTCACATATTTTCCGACATTTGTCATGCACCTTAATGGATATTTCATCTGTTAAAGTATTCAGCTTTCCATCTTTTTTTTGTATACTTGCTCATCGAAATGATTCTACCCCCTTTTCTTTCACCTATACCACTCCATCACTTGAGACAGCAAAGAATCGGTGTTGCTCGGGGGTTTGTGGGTCTGCTCGAGCATTCCGGGAAAATGTAGGTAAACGAAGGACGGAGATTACAGTACAGTTCCTTTGGGGTTTTATTATTGTTTTATTGACACCCTCACTGCCTCAGCCTACCTAAAAGGGCGTAAGGCCCAACACGGGCCAGCGGGGGAAATAGACGATCACTGACAGCAATACAAGGACATTCACTAAATACATTAACAGGGGTAGAAATTAATAGCACAATATAATTACAGAACATTTTTTCCTGTTCTAACAATGTTGGCAGACAAAGCAACACAATAAAAGGCACCAATAAAATTCCATACATATAAGGAGAAATTAGAACTCTAAATATAATAAACACACCAAGGAAAATTAAACAAGATCACACAATTTCAAAATTTTATAATTTAAAAATATGTGCCTTGCATTTAGAACCCTTATTTACAACAAAACCAATGACTCAACAACTCTAAAAAATTTTAAAACAAATAAATCCTGAAAGTAAAACCAAGTATTCAGCAGTGTGAACACGGAGCTTAGGAAGGAACAGCTGTACAGACACAGTGCCCAAAGTCCTCAATCTCTCAATATTTCGGCAGATTCACCGAGTGTGAACCCAATAGTACAATTTGTGTAAATAAAAACTCCAAGTGTAAAACATCCGATAAAAATTATGTACGCGCATATATAAATATATATACACACGCACACATACATACTCATATATTTAAAACAACACGGTAGAAGGAGGCAAACCACACGATTTCCACCAAATACCTGCGTTCGCACAGCAGCAGCCACCAAAAAGATCACCGACTATCTAGTTTAAAACCTCAAAACCCCTCTTCAAAAACCAGGAGTGAAAAAATATCAACTAAAAGTCCATTACAAAATGTTTCTCAGAAACACTGCAGCAAAAATAAGGATTAGCCCGCGAAAAACATTCACTAAAATTCGACCATCTGTGTTAAAACCTTCAACCACACCATAGCCATCACCAAAATCCCATCGGAACCACCAGTCAAAAACCTAAATAATTCATTTAATCCAAAACGCAACAAAAGGCGCCAACATACAACCAAAAATGAACAAATTCAATGTTTAATTTCCAAAAGCCAAACATCCGAAACAAAAATTAATCGTGGGCCATCCAGGTGCACATGTTCGTTTAAAATTTCTTCGAGTTACTACAGGCACCCCCTATTGCCCTGTAGGTTTTTTTAGCCAAAATTGTCAGTGATTCTCCGATGGTTCCTTCAGGTGAAACTCCCTCGTGAGAGGGCATTTAAAACATAATGGTCAGCACCTCCGACCAGACTACAGGGGCAAAGTGGCGAATTCAATTTTTTTGAATCTATCAAGATAATAGGGAAAGGGACCGTGACCAGTTAAAAAGAAGATTAGATATTGATTAGAAATTTAAAAAAAAATCCACACAGGGAACGAAAGCCCTGACCCTCCTCTCAGAATCCGAGTCATATTCCTTCCAATCCTCTTGCCAATATTTAAGTAATAATTTTTCAATTTTGTACTTGATACATGAAAATGGCAATGGAACTTCCACAAATTCACCCCATTCACCCCCGTGATTGCCAGTTTAGAATGATGAACGGCTCTTTTCCTGGGTTGCCGGCATTAGCTTTGACCCAGTCGAGCTGTGGCCGACAAGAAATAAGGCCGTAGCGCTGGTTCGTGACGTCATAATCGGTAGTGATGAGGTAACTACCGATTTTGGAATGGCGCACTCTCTCCTCTTACATAAATCGTTTGTCTCCATTTCAAAGAAAGATTCAATTCATTTCATTTCCGAAATCCGTTGGGAATTTCGCTTTAAGTTCAAAGGAGAACTATATTCTCTTTTCATAGATATTAAAAATACTACCTAAATTTAAATCTAAGCAAATGATTGAACTTTACCAAAATGGGTTTTTTTTTATCTTTCCAGCTTTTATATTCATATTGTTTAAGGGAGGGCAAACCTATAACCTTTTAAAATAAGAACTTATAATAAAAGTATCTCTTTAGAATATAAATAGCAAGCCCGACAGATTTAAGTAATTTCACCTGTTTTTTTGACAGAAAAAAGTAATCAATTTTTTCAACGTCAATTATTTCATCTGAAACCTGAAAATTAATGTTACAAATATATGTTCGTATTTTCGAATTACTTAATTAAAGTACTATTTGATTTTATGTACATAGTTGCTGAGAGTACATTTACAAATATGGGATACATATTTAAGCTATTGGTGATTAAAATTCAAAATCAAATAAAAGACAAAGCCCTCAAGTAAAATTACAGAAGTGTGTTCATATATTAACTAATACCCTAAGATGCTTAACAAAACAAATCACCTAATTTACAAAATAAATATAGGATCAAGACATCCATGAAAACTCTAATTTATTTTTCTATGTTCCAATGTCAAATGTTATGCCTTATGTCTTAAATAATGCAAGAGTGAAAAATTAAATAATCTGATTTTACTTACCTCAAACATTCAGTGCAAGATTTTCTCAATGATTCTACTATAGAAAACACTCCTATGAATTATTTCTGCTGCCAACATCCCTTTTTTTCCACCGACGCAAGGTCTACTGGGACGAATAAGGTATCAGTGGATAGGAATTTTTAAAAATATTTTCAATTTACTTTAAAACACATTATTTGCTTAAACGTTTTCAGACAAAAAAATAAATTCAAATATTGTATACAAAGATTTATTGTAAATATGACAACCTTGATAAATTGCCTTTGCTATATACTCCGCACAAGTTTACAGGTTTTAAATAAGATTATAAATTTACTAACCTTACAGAGAGCCAGAAATCTCTAGAGTGTCACACATAAGTGAATTCCAAGAAGAGAGTAGAAATGAGAATTCAAGTCCTAAAAGTCTACAGCTCAGTGAAAGTCATATTTGCCTGGTCTATCACTTAAGCTAGACTATTGGGACAGCATTCCTTTCAGCAGCATATAAAAAAATGCAAAGCAGAATATGTAACACCTATCTTTTGTATAGAAGAAAAATTCACATATAAGCTGTACCTTAATGACTTACCTTGTAGACATGTTTTCTGATTATGAGATGCTGTATTTTTGCATCAGTACTGTATGTTCATATTGAATAGTCCACAGTCATCAGATTGTTATGTCAGGAATTAAATCCTGAAAGTTTTGCTGAAAAGAAAGCCGTTGAAACCATGGGCAGTCTCTTAAACAAAACCATTGGGAATTATATTCCTTTATTGTGATTTTAAAACTAATATGTAAAACATAAAGTTAATAACATTAAATGAAGTAAATAAAACTAAATTTTTTATTACAATTCCCAACGTTTTAATAAACAAGAATTACTTTAGAGTTTGAAGTTTACGATATTTTTGTTTTGCAGTTTTTTTTTCTAGACTGATTATTAATTTTCTTTACAGTAATTATTTAAAAATAAATTTGTAGACGACCAAAGTAATAGTTTAAGAAGTTTTTCATCAATATGTTCATTATCACAAAAAATTTTAATTAGTTTTTAGAATTTAAGTAATTTTCAGATATTTCTAAGACAATTTTTCGTATATTTTCAGATGCAATAAAGTCATTTTCAAAATCAAAACAAAGTTTTTTAACAATAATATAATTATGCAAGATAACATTAACAGTATTTGGGGTAGGGCGAAGAAGCTGTCCCCTGTCTAATTTAAAAACGAGGATATTAATTTTCACCCACTTCAATCGTCTTATCTACCGTTAAATTACTTTTGTAGGCATCACATTTTAATTTTTTAACAGTAATAAACACGTAATATCCTGTTATATAGGTTAATGGACCTAGAACCTCTCTAACTCCTTCTATATCCTTATCATCGACCTGAATGCTTGGCTAAAATGAAAGAACCACTCTTCCCTCATTTATATTACCAAAATCTTGCAAATCAGTTTTCGTAATTAAAATTTGGTCAAAAGGTTTGGAAGATATACCTAGTTTTAATAAAGAACGTATCCTAATCTTTTTTTCCGTTTCAAACAGCTGCCTTACAGATATATGATAATTGCTGCCTGATATTTGTCGATTCAGACCAAACATACTTTGTAAATTATCTGTTTAAAATTTACCTGGTCAAATAAATTTTAGTCCAAACTGCTCACTACAGTAGACAGCTATTTCTGTAATTGCATTGGTGGTTTCTTTCAAGGCAGCATGTGCTTCTTTGGATATTTTTCCCACCTCTCCAACCAGTTTGAGAAATTGTCAAGGAAGTGAACTTTTTCATCCTTAGCCATGTATGGTAGAGGCTGCTTAAACTTATCATTTCCCCTTAAATCTACACTCACAAAATATGTTTGGCGCAGTATGGCCAAGTTGGCTCTTGCGCCATTAAACCGGAATCAACCAACCAAACACTAGGTGTTTTACATTCAAGATTTTCCACCATGTCAAAATTATTTTAATAAGCTCAGCCATATCTACGAAATGTTGAATTTCATATCTATTGCCTACCTCTTGCCACCCCCCAACTGTGTTATCAATAAAAACCTCCAAGGCAAGACTAACATTCTGTCTCTCAAGGCTAGAAGGAGATAAAGCTTTTAATGTTAACTTACAGATA
>BGPR01038932.1:0-14499 GCA_013235015.1 Araneus ventricosus | reverse complement strand
CTAGCATGTAAAAGAAAGCTGGAAGCTTTAGGGATGCTATAGATTCAATGCGAATCTCTGATTGACAAGAAAGAAACTTGCGTGGATAGTCGATGAAGAAGCCTCAAGGTATACAGGTTCTGCTGGCTGAACATGCAGAAATCTTATACATATAAGAGGTCTATTGCTTCTAAAGAAAGCAGTGAATGGATTGCTGCTATGAAAGGAAGAGATGGATTCCTTGAGGCCAAATAACAAACTACCTGGGAGCTTGTGAATCTACCTCAAGATCAGCCAAATTCTGAAAGTCGGTGGGTTCAAAGAAGAATGCTGATAAACTGTTCAAAGCTTTAAAGTCGCTCTTGCTGCTGCGCAGCACAAAAGTGAGTGGATTTTAATGAAACTGTCAGCCCTTAACAGTATGGGACCTCGAACAGTACTCAGTTGTTGCATATAAAAATAAACTGGTATCCATTTGATGACAAAATCTTCTTCATGGAGATTCCAGGAGATATTTATACATCAACTCTAGGCTTTGAAGATGTACTGATGTGCGGATGCTGAAAGAATCATGGATCGCACAATGTCGTAGAGTGGAATGGACTTAAAAGTTATTAGAAATGTGGATAGAATCCAACTCAGATCCATGTTGTTTTAAATGAAAATCCATTTGTCCTATTAAAGTGTATAGCGATGATGGAATCATTGATCTGTAGATGAGCATTGTAAAACAGTTTCTAGAGAAACAAAAAGTGAGTTCTAGTGGTGGATGGTGCGCCAACTACTTTCTAGGTGCAAATTTGAATGTCTTGAGGATGGAGACATATTTACTGTCACCCAGGAAGGGCTAATCAAAGAGATATTGAAAACGTTTGAAATCCATATAGCGAGTGCAATTCAGTAAGTATTCTGTGAGAAGGGTACGTCATTACTGATCATTCATGCACCGAACGAAGTATGGAAATCTGGCACATCAGATGATCTGATCAGTTCTATCTCTGACCCATGGTCAACTGAGGGTTCATTGACCACACTGCACGATTTACCATTCTGAGCTATCACAGAGTAAGATGCTTCATTTTCGAAAATAACATCTCTACTCAGAATGATCTTGTTTTGCTTCTTCAACCAGACTCTATAGCCATCCTTTTCACCGCAGTAGCCAACAAAAAACCCTGCAACACTCTTTGGATCCAATTTTTGCCTACGCTGTTTAGGAACATGGACAAAGCACTTGATTCCAAAAACCCTCAGATAGCGAACATTAAAGGAGCTGGCTGACCATAGTTCAATAGGTGTTTTTTCCTTCTCTCTGGTTGGGCTAGTTCTGTTTAAAACATAAACTGCAGTATTTACTGCCTCTGCCCACAATTTTAGAGGAAGACCCTTGTGATGGAGAATAGATCTAGCCGCTTCCACGATAGTTCTGTTCTCCCTCTCTGCAGCTCCATTTTGTTCAGGAGTGTAAGGCGTAGAGTACCTTATATTTATTCCACAGGATTGTAGCATTCCACACACCTGCGAATTCTTAAACTCACCTCCCCCATCACTAAGGAACTCTTTAATTGTGTGGCCTGCTGTTTTTGCTTCACTTAAGAAAACCTTGAGCGAAAAAACGATTACGATTAAGGTTTTGATTATATTTCTAACAAAAAGAACGTTCAGCATGTAATTGAACGTGATGCTCGTTTTTACTGTTGATTATATCTTAGCCTTTATTATTACGTTATATTGAACTATTTCACTGAATAAAAATTTATGTGAGGGAATTTTAGAGTTGAAATTCATGCTTTGATTATATTCAAATTATCAGATTTGTCTATTACATCAATGGTTTTACAAATCTTTGCATCCAGCTTCAAAACATTATCATGTTAAAAACTGTCAGGCCGTAGCACACTTGTTTATATTTCGTCACCAAGGGAGAGCAAGTATTCGATGGGCGGTTTCTCCTTCAATGTGTCCTTGACCGAAGTGGGTTGGACTCCCCTTCTTTACGATCTGACAACCCCCAAAGAAGGGATGACAGTTGCAATGTGTAATTGCCTTTTAGGCGATGCAAATAGGTTTTTTTTTGTCGTTTATATTTCGCAAAGAAACAGACCCAAAGAATTGCACATCTCTATAAAAAAGCTATAATTGAGAGAAAAAATTTAAACGAAAACATACATATTTTAATAGATTTTAAAACTAATATGAAATTAATATTAAATTTGCTATTGCCATAATTTGATCATCTATGTTATCATTAATTCTCTCTGTAATTATCAAATGCAATTATTTGCAACTGATTTGATATTAACCAATGAGATGCATTCCTACACCTTAAACAAACTCTTTTTTAGTAATTTACAATATGATTAGGTCATTTTTCCTGAACATGCGACTTGCAAGAAAATTAAATGCATCAACATGTATCAAGTACTCGCAAGTGTTGTAATCTTTCATCGTCACACTGTCAGAAATAACTATTAATTCTAAAATTAATCAACTTTAGGGTTTAAGAGGCCCTTAGAGGTAAATTCAGCCCTTTAAAAATAAAAAATTTTTATGCAACTGTATACATTATGTATAGAGGAGACCAGGGAACAATTGACCACTTTTGTAAATTTTGAATGTTTATTCTCAAAGAACTGTTTTTTTTATTTGTTTTTGGCTTGAAAAAAAATGCATACGTATTCTCTGCATATTAAGATTTATATTACATTCTAAATTTATTAATTATCTATACTTTTTTTTAATATTTATTTTTAAGTAACAAGTGACAAAGTGGACCATAGTAGGGTAAATAAAATAAATTGAAAAAAATGTGTAAATGTAGTACATTTTTGAATAGCATAAAACATAGAATGCATCGTATTTGTTTATTCATGGCTTCAATGCATACTTATAATGCAAGATTAATGAATATTAAACTTGGCAAATTGCACACCAAAAGATTTCTGCGTCACTGATTTTTTTTTTTTTTGTGAAAATGTAGCTTCTGGAAGACTCATCATAATATCTTGAACATTTACAAAAGATTGGTTATCTATGGAAATACTTTTATGGGACAGTACTAGCCTTTTTTTTAATAAATTTTATAACGTTTAAGACTTAATTTATGTATAATAACCAGAGATACAAACTAATAGGCGCATTAATTTGTTCCAAAAATCATACTATTTAATTTAATTTTTGCTTAATATAGCTATAATATAAGAACTAGAAATTTACTGAATGTTTATAAAATATAAACAAGAAAAAATATCAAATAAATAATGTAAAATTTTGACACCAAATTGATTGAAAAGTAAGAAATTTTTTATTCAGTTATTTTATATGCAATGAAAAACTTGCTATAAAGAAGGAAAATGTAATAAAATACATACTGAATGAAAATGCTTTATTTTTGCTTAATATTAAGTGAAATGCCTGTTATATATGATAATTATGCGGCCAAAACTGGTACAAATTAAGATATATTATTTAAAAATTCATAACTCAAAATATAATATTTTACCAGAGAAAGATTTTATTAATTAACAGGCAATAAAAGTTACTAAAGAATAGTGTCAATACGACTTAAAAAAACTTAAACCAGTCATCCATTGTGAAAATTCCAATTCAAATTTTCTCTTAATGTGTCAAAAACTGGATCATCTACCTTATTTCAATAAAAAAAAATTAAGATGTTAACACGCTTCTGTGTATCCCGAAAATCGCGCCTAAGTTTTCAGTGACGTCACTGGCGAGTCGAACCTGATTGGTTCAGTTATTCACGCCCATGAACTTTCATGGATGTTTTTTGTTCTGTTCGAAAGCTCCCAACTTCGCTTTGAGGGCTAATAAAACCGGTTCAAACGCCCTAGAAGCGGTTTTGCTCTCCCTTGGTGACGAAATATAAGCTAGTGTGCTACGGCCCTAAGGTGTGCTGTGGGAAGAAGGCGACAATTCACATATGCAATTGAGCAAGATGTCAAAGTGATGTCTGTCTCTTGTTATTGGTTAAAAGAACTTTCCGCATGTAATTGAACGAGCTGTTCGTTTTTTCTGTTGATTAGATCTGAGCCTTTATTTTTACGTTATATTGAACTGTTTCATTGAATAAAAATTCATGGGATAGAATTTTAGCGTTGAAATTCGCGCTTTTATTATATTCAAATGATCAGATTTGACTATTACATCAATGGTTTTGCAAATCTTTGCATCCAGCTTCTAAACATTATCATGTTAAAAACTGTCTTTAAGGTGTGCTGGCAATCAGATCTGAGATAGTCTTTCTTTTTCGTACTTAATTTTGGAATTAAATATTTATATATTTTGCAAAACGAAAGTTAAGTGTTAATTGATTCATCATTTCTGTTTTTCATGCTTTTTTATTTCTTAAGCACTGACTATCAGATATGAGATACTGCTGGCAAGCTAAAAGCCCTTATTAGAAGGGTAAAAATCTTCTAGTACCTAAAATAATAAGAAATTAATATAAAATGAATATAAAAGACTAATGAGAATTTAACCCTTAAATAACAGATTTTTAAAAAATTGATTTAAAAATGCTTTTTGATTTTCATTTCTTATATAAAACTTTTAAATATCATCTTTTGTTTTAAATATGATTTACGAATAAAAATAGTTTGTAACCAATCAGTAATACTGCACTGTAGTTCAGAAAAAAATTTCCTTCAAATTCTATAATATTAAACACAGATGAATTTTAAGAACAAATAAAAATGATAAGGATGTATCTTTACTTAAATGCGTATTTCTCTTCCATTTTTACTTCCTCGTATACAAAGAGAAAGTATTGTAAACGTCAAAAAATTTGAACTCGAGATTTTGACGAATCTCCACGTTTCAGACCTCCCTGAGTACGAAAAACACAATTTTGGAATTATGTCTGTCTGTGTGTCTGTGAAAACGATAACTATTAGAGCTACGGAGATGAAATTTGGTATGCGATCATTACACATAATTTGTAGGTTTCTACCAAATTTTGGACAAAATCCGTCTAGGGGAAGTCGGTCTGTCGGCGGTCATGCGAACACTATAACTCAAAAACTTGAATAGCTAGATGGATAAAATTTGTTACACAGTTTTATCATCATGAATGTAGGTCCGTATAAAATTCTGGGCCAAATCCGTCAAAGGGTTGACTGTCTGTCGGTCTGTATAATTTACTTTTGAAAAGAATCCGTTATCTCCACGCGCATGCATACTGGAAGCAATCTTCTGTGCACGCAAAAGCTATGGAGCGAATTACGTCAGTTTGTCCTTGAGCCGATAAGAGCGGAAAATCGTTACGCATCTCTTTGAATTTGATTCTTTACCTAGATATTTTTCAATCACTATAGTGAAAAACCTTCTGATAGTCGTTGGATTCTGGGTAACAGTAGGTTCGAATTTTTTTAGCCACGCGGGGGAAGGGGAAACGGCACCTTTTGGGGGGAATACACGAGAAAGTTTAGGGGAGAATACTCCCGCTGGTTGATAGCTGAGATAATATCCTATCGGATTTTCTTTTTTTTATTTGATCAATTTTTCTGTGAAATCTGTAAAGAAAATCCTCGAGATAGTAAGTATATAAGGAAATAATCCAGTCAACTGAACGATTGTGGTTGATAAACATTACTTCTTTTTATTAACATGTTTTAACATAATTAACATGCTGCTGGACGTAAAATGCGCCGCCCCCTTTTAATTCTGAAATCAAATGCGTATTTACTTAAGTAATAAGAAAGTAAAGTAACGCTTCTTTAACATACAATTAGATGTTACTTGACAGGAACAGTTACTTGATTCCATTGGCGACGTTCATGTAAACAAGGGGCAGAACAAGTGTAAAGTTACGGAAAGAACATGGGATAAACGTCTATCGCAATTTGAAGATTAAAAATATTTCGTTAAACGAACAAAGAATACCAAATGGTGTATAAGAGATTCCGTCGAAATTATATTCCCGGCGAACAAACTGGCCACCGAAGGCGGCTAGTATATACAAACAGAGAGAGTGCCAAGAATCTCTCTATGCATATGTTATGTGTATTTTCGTATATATATATATATATATTGTTACACTAAATCTTACCGTGGGTGTATGGTGTAAACAGTCCAACACGCAGGATAATGGAGAATGAAGGTTTATTTACAAATATACAGGAAAACACGTAGCACAGGTACAGGAAACAATAGTCCTTGCACAGATTACCAATGTAAATAGACAACAATTCACAGGTAATAACAGTTCAGCACTTTGATATTTAGCAACACAAACAGTCAGCAAATAACTAGTCACGACAATAACAGCTCAGCTCACCAGCTGATTAGCTCACACAGCAGATAGAACTCCGAAAACGTTTACGCTTCACAGTAACCCGTCGTTCAAAGACGCTGTTGTGGTCCAAACGCGGTCTTATAAACTCTCCCCGTTAGGCCGTGACGTCACATAGAATTTTCATGAAAATCCTAGATCTCGGCCCCTAATAGAAATATCGAGAAAAGGGTTGCATTTTCGAGAATAATCTATTTGTCGCCAAGATCGCCAAATTTGTCGCCAAGTCACCAAAATGGTCGCCAAGTTTGTCGCCAAGGTCATGCGTGCCACGAGAGTCGCTGAGGTCACTCCATGCTTCACCTTGTAAAACCCTCTTCTCAACCATAAGACCTGCATTGCTGGGAAGCGACTTTCCATGACTGTAACAATATATATATATATTATATGTGTTTGTAATTTTTTACTTTCATATTTAGTTAATGGGACTGAAAATATTTTTTAAGCAACAGGTGATCCACATATCCAAGAAAATCAGGAACCTTTGATGAAGAGAATAAATTTTAAAGATAATAAAATTCAAATGAGTCGAATCCATCAGTCAAATTAAGTGAATTAAGATTCATTGCTACATATGCTACGATATTTTTAGGATTAATTTAATTTCAGATATTCATCTCAAGTTTTCTCATGATGTAGTATCGAACACATATTTAAGATGATGAAATTCAAGTGAGGCGAATCCGTCCATCCTAATGAGTTAAGATTCATGGCTACATATACTCATAAATTTTTAGGATATCCTAGGATTGACTAGTAACCCTATCCCAATCCGAGTTAAGATTCATGGCTACATATCCTCATATATTTTTAGGATTAATTTAATTTTTGATATTCATCTCGAAATTTTTCATGATGCAGTATAGAACACATATATTATTAAAGATGATGAAATTCAAGTGACGCGAATACGTCCATCCTAGTGAGTTAAGATTCATGGCTACAAATGCTCATATATTTTTAGGATTAATTTAATTTTTGATATTCATCTCAAAATTTTTCATGATGCAGTATAGAACACATATATTATTAAAGTTGATGAAATTCAAGTGACGCGAATACGTCCATCCTAGTGAGTTAAGATTCATGGCTACATATGCTCATATATTTTTAGGATTAATTTAATTTTTGATATTCATCTCAAAATTTTTCATGATGTAGTATAGAACACATATATTATTAAAGATGATGAAATTCAAGTGAGGCGAATACGTCCATCCTAGTGAGTTAAGATTCATGGCTACATATGCTCATATATTTTTAGGATTAATTTAATTTTTGATATTCATCTCAAAATTTTTCATGATGTAGTTAGTATAGAACACATATATTATTAAAGATGATGAAATTCAAGTGAGGCGAATACGTCCATCCTAGTGAGTTAAGATTCATGGCTACATATGCTCATATATTTTTAGGATTAATTTAATTTTTGATATTCATCTCAAAATTTTTCATGATGTAGTATGGAACACATCTATCCTATTAAAATTCGAAGGTAAACAAACGTATGTATGTATGTATGTCCGGCTATCTTCTCACGAACCGCTAAACGGAGAAGCACGCGGAAAGTACCAAGAGATGGGGAATAATCCAAGGAATCCATTTAGGCCAATTAAATTCCGAAATTACAATTAATTAAAAAGATATTAATTAAAAACGTCAAAATGAATGAATTGACGGGCTGCCATCTATTGGCAGAATGGTGAATTCATTCACGTCGGATTCTTTTTTTTCTACTATTATTTTTCGCATCCGGTGCTGCATTTTTTTATTTATTTAACGGAAGTTGGTATTTTTTTTTTGAGCGAGCTTCTGTGTAATTCTGTGTTTGGAGTTATTAACAATTGCAAAAAAATCGTTTTCCTGCATTTTTCTTTCTTTTTTTCTCGTAAGGTGTTTCGCAACGTTTACGTTTTTTGGGGGAAAATATTTATTCATTTTAAATCCGTTTTTTTCATTATTATTCGTTTTATTTTTTCTTTTGCCAAATAAATATCATGCTAATCTGTTTTAATTTATAAGCAAAAGAATTCTCGCATTTTCATTCACACCAATTTTTTTTAAGGTAGTAAAAAGGCTAGGACTGAAAGTTTTAATCCAACAAGAGAGGATTCCAAACAGATTTAAGTTTGTTGGGGAAGCTTAGTGACAATATTTGTAGGGAAAAAACAGAGGCGGGAATATGAAAAAAAATGTAGATTCCGAGAAATGCTGGGCTATAAGGTAATTAAAAGATTGGATTTAAAAATTTTAATTAAACAATATAGGATTCAAAGGATTTTTTACATTTTGGGGGAAACGTAACGTTTACGTTAGCGACAATATGTGTAAAAAAATAAACCGGAGGCGGGCATATGAAAATTAGTAATAAAAAGACTAGATTTGAAAGAATATTTACATTTGTTGGGGAAAGTAAGTGACAATATTTGTTGAAAAAAAAACGGAGCCGGGCATATGAAAATATGGATCCCTAGGCCTCACATGATCTCACTTCTCTCCGCCCGGGAATATCCCATTATTCAAGATTGCCCGTGCAACGCCGGGTCATGCAGCTAGTATATTATTAAAGATGATGAAATTCAAGTGAGGCGAATACGTCCATCCTAGTGAGTTAAGATTCATGGCTACATATGCTCATATATTTTTAGGATTAATTTAATTTTTGATATTCATCTCAAGATTTTTCATGATGTAGTATCGAACACATATTACAGGGATGAGATTGAAAAAAAAACCAAAAAAGCTGAAAATAGAAATCTGAAAACTTTTTGCGTGAAATACGTTTTTTTAAGTAACTTAAGGATTTAAGCGCGATAAATTATTTTATAAAAATATATATATATATGCTTGTGAGTGGGTAATTGTTTAATTACATGCAGGGCTAAAGCCAGCAAATCAAAAATATAAAGGACACTTAAAAATTACATATGACAAAAAAGAATACCAAATTAACAATAAAATACTAATCATGCTTGCAACTGTTATTTAGTCAACTAATTTGTAGCTAGAACAATAGTAAAAAATGAAGATTTTGAATGTAAATGAATTTTTTTTAAATTTACGACAGTAAGCAATTAGTAACATTCTACTAGGTTTTCAACAAATTTTTCACTTTAAAATGCAGATTATTTTGGGAAAAAAGAATTTCCAATCACAAGGGTTTTTTCAGCATTTCTTGCAAAAGGAGGTGCGGATGTATCTTAACTTTTTTAAGAACACGGATTCCAAGATCAATGCCAGAAAAAAAAAAAGCGGGAAAAGCGGATTTTTTTTCCGGGAAAAAAAAGAGAAAGCGGAATTTTCTATGAAAAAGTGGAAATTTTTCATTTCAAGAAAATGAAAAAGCGGAAAAATCTCAACCCTGAATATTAACGATGATGAAATTCAAGTGAGGCGAATACGTTAATCCTAGTGAGTTAAGATTCGTGGCTACATATGCTTGGATATTTTTAGGATTAATGTAATTTTTGATATTCATCTCAAGTATTTTCATGATGTAGTACATAACACATATTAAAGATGATGAAATTGAATAGGGACGTAGCTGATAGTCACAGGGAATTATGACTGCCCGTAGGATCAGACTACTGGAAGATTCTTTTATGTTATATGAGAGGCTCTACTATTTTCGTGTAGATTAGAAAAGAACAGATGAAGTTCGTTTCGCCTACAGATTTGAAAATATATTTAAAATCATATAAGCCAATTTAATAACATTTCAACAATGAATCCATACTCACATCTTTTAATTGTATAATTGCAACTTTTCACAGCAAAATGGAACCCAGGTCAAGTAATTTTTAAAGTGAATGATATTTTCTGAAAACAGACTGAAACAGTGAATATAGAGAGAGTAAGAGAATTGTTTCAATCTGCAAAAAATTTGGTCACCAGAAGGCAAAGAATCCTATACAAAAACAGGAAAACAGAATGATCACCACTTCTCTTAATATACAAATATAAGGTATGCATTTTTAAATAATATTAAAAAAAAAAGAAATCTAATATTTGTAAAAAAAAATTTATTACATTTTAGTACACAAAACTTCAAAAACAGAATTCCTTCTTTTTCAGGGACATTTTCAAACTTTTAAAAGTCATGCCACGCTTGAAGTTCTTTCCCTTCATAATGTAAAACCTTCTACTCCGAAGGACACGTAATATTATTCACACATCAATGCCAATATTTAGGCATAAATTCTGACAATGTTTCTGGTAATGGCAGCGATGCATTTTTTTCGTCATAATTCAGGATCTCTGTAATCACCTTAAAAGATTTCTTCCGCTTCATTATATTCTCTTTAAAAGCATCAGGACTGTCATGCCAGAACTCTTTTAAAAGTCCGACGTAATCGAAACACTCTAAACCACGTAAAATGGAGAATCTTATGATATGAAACAAAACAGCATGGAACTTATCAGCATTTATATGGCTCCATAACTGATTTGCCAAGTCTATGAAAAGAGATTGAAAAGGCCATTCCAAACAGTAATAAAGCCAGTGCACATGATATTCAGAAAATAGTTCGACACGTTCTGCTTCGTCCATTGCATGCATGCATAAACGGAGGTCATCACTGTATGCCCTGGCAATATTGGAGCATAGGAGATTCCGAACATAATTCTTTTTTCCCTCCCATGATAAATAAGGAAAGAAACAACTGACTCTTAATCGGATGTCCGATCGCCGGACACTAAGAATTTGAAAATATCCATCAATCATGTCTTTCCATGGCCTCTTTCTGCAAGATCCTTCCTTTAAGCGCTTCACCCAAAACCGCACTGCTGCGTTTCTGCCATTTCGAGATAACCGTTTCCTATCCAACACTTCATCTCCATGCCAGAGAGCCAACACTTCGTCTTCTAGAAAATAGGTACAAGCCATATTAAAGCGCGTTTCGGGATCGAAATTTTTATTTTGCGAGAATTTCATTGCTGTCTGCGTTCTATCAATAGTCCCAACGGTTTTCCAGCGAAGAATACTCTTGTAGGTATAAGTAGATCCAAGCTTCAGAAGATTAGCATGATCTGAGGTCCATTTAATGGTTTCCAAATCGATGGGTCGGATGAACTTGACCACTCTCGTCTGAAGAGAAGTAGGAAGAGAAGACACTTTCTCAGCTGCTTTCATCTCTATCCGTTTCCAGAATTTGTAAACTTTGCGACTGAATTCACCATTTGAATAGGGCAACTTCTTTTCTCCTTCTAGTATTTTTTCTATGTCTTTATCATAGTATAAGCACAGAGCGATCCTAACAGCGGCCATGTGCTGTAAAGGAGGGATGAAATAAAAATTCATGATTTTTAGTAAATTAAGAGAAGTTTGTTCAAAGACTTTCAATTTAGGTGCAACAATTAGAGACCGATGTGTGCAGTAGTAACATTTATTGAATAAAACTGTTGCTGATTAAAGAGTTGCTGTTGCTGATTATCAAGAAGAAAATAGCAGGTGTGCAGTGGAATAGCATGAACGTTGATAATTATCTGGAACTTCAAATTTTTCTTCAGGGAAATCTGAAATATAAAGAAAAATCAAACTTAAATGCAAAAATTTGAATCAAACTAAAATTCAGATTTATAAATCTTTTTAAGGAAAAAAGCTATGTTGTGTAGAATTGAAAATTTTTTTAATTACATGACATAAAAAAAGACATGAAAGCTACTGTGACTGTATATTGCTGAAAACAATTGGGAAATACTGCGAGTATGTTATGAAAGGTTCTAAAATCGGTTGATCTTCTTAACCAAAAACGAAATGCAAGAGATGAAAATGGAAATTCATCATGTTTACAGACATTAAAATTTTTTAACTTTTTCTGTAACACAAAACGTTGCACGTTTGCAATCTTAATATAAATAAAACTCATTGTGGGTATACACAATAAAACAAAAATTACTAAAACAGCTATGGAAAAAAAGAAGAGCAAACAGAACAAAAACATAACCACAAAGCATCTGGTTTGCGCAAAAGCAGCAGCTTCCAAGAGTAGTACAATAACAATAATACAAAGATCAACTAACAAACTGAAAACACACACAAGTAGCCAGTAAACTAATCTCCATGCAAAAAATTCACAGGATATAGCCAGATCTATTCGACCCATCCTTCAACTATCCCTCGAGCTCACCCAACAATCTCTAAATGGCCAGATGACCCCTTTCCAAACGTGTTCAAAAATATGATTGAGATTGGGTCTCCATTGAACGACTTTTCTTGTCTCCGAAATCAAGTATCTTGTTTTCAACAACAAATAAGCGAACAGCAACATCAAATTGTATAATAGTGTAGATATCTGTTCTGCTTATAGTGTAAATATCTGTTTCTTTTTAATAAAATTCATCATCAGTGAATTTTATTAAAAAGAAAGATATTTACACCGTTCCCATCAAACCGTTCAGTGACCGGTATGGCCACGGGAGTAAGTGACGGCGTTCTGTTCTCTATTTTTGTGTTTCCTCATTTGTACGTCGTTCCAACAAAGTCCAAATTCAATAATAACACTAACAAAAATAATGAACTTTGTTTATATGACGCAAAACTTCGGTTATACGTCGTTTCCCCCCTTTCTAATATTTGCATTCAGCCATTATTTCGTCGTTCCTATTAAACTTTTCCTAGAAATCAGAAGGGTTAATGTCCGTTTATACCTGCCATTTCCAAATAAAGGTCTACCTACTTGCACATAAATGTATTTCATCGTTCCTATTAAATTTTCCCTAGAAATCAGAAGGGTTAATATCCTTTCATACCTGCTATTTCCAAATAAAGGTCTACCTACTTGCATATAAATGGTATAAATAATGAAATATATAATTAGTATTCAAGATGGCAAGTAATAAAGATATGATTTTTCTTCTATGATAGAAGTTTAATTTTAGTTTTCAATACAGTGAAACCTCTTCAAAACGATAAGCGGTGGTGAATGAACCGTATAAATAGACGGGCTAAGAAATGGAGTGACGCGGAGTGCCACCAGTCACCACACCGTTTGCGTGGCATGAAGCGCTCGTGAATGACCGGCCTTAAAATAATCTTTTCTAGATAACGTCAGTTTTTAGGAACATATGTATGAAATATGAAAGAATATTACTACTGACCTATAGTCAGCAGTTTTTTTTTGTTGTTTAATAAACTTTCTACGCGCATCTATCCAAACCGCAAACCGGAGATTTTTATCTCTGGAGTCAGGAATGTGTCGTAGTGTAAAGACAGCAGACCAGTTTTCCTATATCTAGAATGGCAAAAAATTACTTTCGACCAGTGATGTGGGGTGGATAAATACCCAGTGGGTAGGTAAATATTTTTTGGGTATATACCTGGGTATTTACCCAAGGCCTGGGTAAATACCCGAAAACTGGGTATTTTGCGGGAAAAAACATTTTCGAATGTCGATTCACAATGAAACATACAGAGTTTTATAAATACCCCCAAAGAAAGTATTTGCACCCCTAAACTGGGAAAACGTATTGGTGAATGGTGATTCAAAATTAAACTTAAAATTTATAAATACCCAAAACTGTATTTTGCAAAAAAAGTATTTGAGAATGGTGTGATTCAAAATGAAGCTTTAAATTTATAAATACCCTTATTACACTGAATATTTTGCGAAAATAAAATGCATTTGTGAATGGTGATTCAAAATCAAACATATAAAATTTATAAACATGATACATAGTTAAAAAATTTTAATTAAAGTTTTGACTCAAATTTGTGAAACAAAACCAATTGCTATCAGGATTCAAATAAAGTATTTTCCCAAAAACTTAAACGGGATCGGGGGGGGAAATTTTAATTTTTACGGTTTGAAAACTATGACACTTACAATAGAATACTCAAATTAACGCCGTTTATGTTATAGCTAGTTATTCGGCTAATCAGCTGTTCGCTGGGAATATAATTTCAACTGAGTTAAGTGTATAGTTTGATATTCACGTTTCCCTCAACAAAGTAATTTTAAACTTCAGGGGATTGTGATAGAGATTTAGCCCGAAAGTTCTGACGTAGTCTTGTACTTGTTCTGTTCCTTCTGTATATGAAAGTCCTTAGTGGAGTTTAAGTAACTGTTCGTACTGCTACATCTAATCAGGCAATCGAAGGAATTTTTAATTCTTAAAAATTTATTTCAACATCGAAATAATGTATAATGCTCTTTAATGTCCAGCAGTACGTTAATTGGCAGCAATACGTAACTGAACGAAGTAATAGA
>BGPR01038931.1:0-14499 GCA_013235015.1 Araneus ventricosus | reverse complement strand
TTAATAAAATTCCATTAATGAAAAACAAAACGGGATAAACTCTATTTCAAAACAATTTCATTAAATTTTTTCTGGGAATTGCTTTCAAGATACAGAAGCTAAGACAGTTTTCATTTTAAATTGGAAATTTTCTAGTTCTCTTACTTCCAATACTAATAAGTAAATTAGGATTGACAAAATAAATCAAAGAGGACTTAATCTCTAAGCATATTAATGAAAATAGACGTACCATTGAAAGAATAAGAAGCAGAGAGAGATATCGTTTATAATAAGAAAATGCATGTTTTCGAATCTTAGAAACTTCTAATATTGTGTTTACGAGTTTGATATAGTTTTATTCTCTAGAAATGAAAGACATTTTTAAAAGAACGGAAATATCATTTTATTGATGCATTACACATAAAGAGAGTTGCTTTACCCGGAGTTGCACTGCTGGATCAACCGATGAGTGATAGATGCAGACAGATCTAAAATAAAGACGAGAAAGCATAAACAGAAAGAAAGTCAAATATAACTTGTAAGTGGAAGAGTGTTCGTTACGTTTTCCACGTCTACCGAAATGGAAGAAGAAAATGACAGAAAGAAAAATACAACCACGAAAAATACTTGTTTCTTTTTCTGTCGTTTTGTTTCCTTTCATTTATCAACAAACTATCTTTTTTGTACAGTCTCCGAAATACTTTTTTTGTTTTCCTACGACTTACAGGGTGTCCAACAAAGGACTCCCTCATTTTAAAATTAAATAACTCGGCAACGGAGATCGATAGAAGAACGAAACCAGTGATATGCTAAGTCTGAAAGCCGTAAAAATCTGATACAAAAGTTTCAAAATTAGTTATAAATGTTGCCGACAGGTGGCGCTGCAGGTTGTAATAGCTATTCAGAATCCGATAAGAAATCTATAAACTGTCCTTGGCAAGCACGAAAAATGCCTAATTTGAATCGATTGTGATGTGATTGCAACGATTACTTGCAAATGACAGTTTATAGCTTTCTTCTCTAAATCTGAACTGTGATTACAACGTCCAGCGCCACCTGTCGGCAACATTTATAACTAATTTTGAAACTTTTGTATCAGATTTTTACGGCTTTCAGACTAAGCATATCACTGGTTTCGTTCTTCTATCGATCTCCGTTGCCGAGTTATTTAATTTTAAAATGAGGGAGTCCTTTGTTGGACACCCTGTAGGAACTTTGGAATACAAATTTTGAAGTATGTCCTGTTTGGTAAATAAAAAAAAACATTTAATGGAACCAAAAAGAATTTCATTGTTACCTTTGCTTACTTTGCTCAGAAATAAAAAATTCCTCCAATGAAAAAAATAAATAGTAATATAATGCCCTAAAATTTTTCTCGCAATAAATTATTTAGTCTCGCATTTAGTATAAATGGATTTTTAGTATTTTGAAAAATGATAATTTAATTTCCAAAGTTAGAAACAATTTAAACCGTGATTTGCACGATTGAAAAAAAATTATCCTAAATATTTTTATAATAAACACTTTAATTCCTCATAGGATATAGTTTTCATTTTATTTGCATACTGCAAGAACTCTCAGCAATTGAAACAATTATTATTATTGTTTTTTTTACTTTCTCGTATACGAAGTATACTAAGAGAAAGCATTATAATCGTCAAAAAATTTGAACTCGAGATTTTGACGAATCTCCACGTTTTAGACCTCCCTGAGTCCGAAAAATACAATTTTGGACTTATGTCTGTCTGTCCATCTGTGAACACTATAACTCGAAAACTATTAGAGCTACGGAGATGAAATTTGGTATGTGATCTTTACACATAATTTGCAGGTTTCTGTCAAAGTGTGGAAAAAATCTGTCAACGGGAAGTCTGTCTGTTCGCTGTCATGTGAACACTATAACTCAAAAACTTGTATAGCTAGATGAATAAAATTTGGTACACAGTTTTATCATCATAAATGTAGGTCCGTATCAAAGTTTGGACCAAATCTGTCGAAATGTTGATGGTCTGTCGGACTGAATAATCTCAAACTTGGAAAAATTATATTTCCTAAACCCTTTGGCTTAGATAAATAAAAATTGGTATGACGGTTGCTAATATTAATTATAGAGCTGTGCCCAAATTTCGTACCAATCGGTTGAGAAAAGGCGTCCAAATTGCGCATTCAATTTTTTTAAATCCGATTCTCCATGCGCATACCTATTGGTAGCAATCTCTGTGCCCGCGGAAGGATTACGTCACTTTGTCCTTGAGCCGGTGGGAATGGAAGCAGTGTGTGTTTTAACCGGCACGCATCTCTTTGAATATGATTTTTCACGTAAATATTTTACAATCACTATAATCTATAAAGAAGAATATTCTGATAGTCAAGGGATTCTGGGTTAGAGTAGGTTCGAATTTTTTTTACCTACGCGGGGGGAGGGGAAGCAGCACCTTTTTGGGGAAGCATACGAGACAGTTTAGTGGAGATCACTCGCGCAGGTTTTTCCTGATTCCTGGAGTCTTTCCCAGTATCATCATCATATTTCTAAACTGTACATTCCTTCTTGGACTTTTTCGTTCTTACAAAAGTATTTCCTTACCTACGTAATATATTTGTGCTCTTCAATATAAACTGGAGCTAATAGAATTTGTATGTCTTAATCAGGAAATAAAATAAATTTTGAATGTCTTTGATTTCCACAAGAGAAACCATAAGATTTAAGAAGTTTATTTATTGCCAATAGTGGAATTCATTTCATTTTGCTACGGATATTAAATGAATGTAATTATATTACGTTACATAATTTCATCAGTTATCTTTTAGTTAGAAGATTTCTATTGACACATTCACCTACTATTCTCGAAGTGACTTTCATTTCTAAACAAATGAATAAATTTATCTGAAACATGAAATGTCATCAGACATTGATATAAAAAAGAAGATAGATACAAAGAGAACACGCGCAAAAAGAGAACTCAAGCAATACATAGATCATAAGATAAATAAAAACTGATCCTCTAAATAATGGTCGATTTTGAGATTGTTAACTTCGTTTCTTTATTCAAAAACTTTTTTATTATTTGTTCATTATGAAAAAAAAAAAATTTCATTAATAGACTAGGATTTTCAAACATTTTTGCAAGTTTCAGTTTCATTTTAATACGCATTGAAAAAAAAAATTATAGTTCTTGTATCAAAAATTGCTAAGCTGACGTGTAATCAAAAGAATAAATTTTAAAGATTCTTTTTATTCTTCTGTCAGATCATTATTTGCATTTGTGTGGCCGAAGTGAATAAATATCCTATTTACTAGAATATTCTTGTAGCTTTATGAAAAAATTAGAAACTGCAGTATGAGAAGGTGGTGTAAGAATTAAAGTAAAATTACTTTCAACGATGGAAAGAATTTTATTTATTGCCATACATAAAAAATATATGGGAAATATTGTAATTTTTTTTTATGTAAACAGATGATAGTAAACAGAAATATAATTCAAAAATTAACGAAAGGCAGTATAGGTAAAAATTACTAAAAATTACCAAAAAATTAGTTATTGTTACGAACATGGAAAATCGCTTCCAAGCAATGTTAGTCTGATGGTTGGGAAGAGAGTTTTACAAGGTTTAGCATGGAGTGACGGAAAGCGCCTGTTCCGGGATCCTTGACTTGGCGACGAACTTGGCGATCATTTTGGCGACTTGCCAAAAAATTTGGCGACCTTGGCGACAAATAGATGATTCCAAAAAATGCAACCCTTTTCGCGATATTTCTATTAGGAAAGGGAATACGCTTGAATACACGAGAAAACTCCATGTGACGTCACAGCCTGTCGGAGAGAGTATATAAGGACGGCGCCTGTAAGGAAGCCGGTGAGTTGAGCGCTATTGAAAGTGCTGTTATTGTCGTTATTAGTTATTTGCTGACTAATGGTATTGCTAAATATCAAAGTGCTGAACTGTTATAACCTGTGAATTGTTGACTGTTTACATTGCTAATCTGTGCAAGAACTATTGTTTCCTGTACCTGTGTTACGTGTTTTCCTGCATATTTGTAAATAAACCTTCATTCTTCATTATCCTGCGTGTTGGACTGTTTACATCATACACCCACTAAAGACTTTTTGTAACATTATTTTATTGTGTAGAAGAGTTTTATTATGTACTGTAGAAATTATACAAGTATGCTGCTTAAATTTTTTAAAATCATATTTCACATAACTAAGGAAGAATATTTAAAGTAAATATTTTAATCCGTTTTGACTTCTGAAATATTGCTTATTTCTATAGTCTACCGAAAGAAAGCTTCTTTTAATTTTTTCTGCAGTTTTCAGAAATTGAAATAAATATTATAGACGTTTAAAAAGTAACATGGAAATAATCTCATTCTGGTTATAAACTTATTTCTATAGCAATCTTCCTGAACTTGAATTAAATGTTATTTCTATAAGTAAAATTTCTATTTACTCAAAACATTATCGAGCAAAACATATTTCGTCACTGAAAGTCACGCTTGCATAATCATAGAACCGAAACGTATTAAGAAAGCAAAAGAAAACTCCAAAATTGACCAGAATGATCCATCACTCTCTAGGATAATAACGTGTGTAAAAGCGGAAACGTATTATTCGAAGTCTCATTTTTCACTTTGGAACCCAACCTCTTCTCTTTCCCGCGCTTCTTCCCTCGTGTTCTTTTATTTTGACAAAGTTAGTGAAGATCTCCATCTTCGGCCACGCGTTGCAGAAACGAGGATTCAAGACACAAACGATGTATTTCATTTTCCAGAACGAACACATTTGTCACTGCCGACTTTGCTCTTTCAGAACGAGTTTCTCTCCCGTTGTGTACTCCTCGGGATCTGGAAGTAATTCAAGAGGTTTCAAGAGAAGGAGTTGGATGTTTTTCTGCAAGATATTTAAGTCTGATGTAGTCGATGCAGGACACGTGCCAAAAAATGACAAAGTGTCCTCTGCAATCATCTGTCAAAAGACGAATGTGCAATTTGCTTAGTATTTTTAAAAACATGGAAAGTCGCTTCCCAGCAATGTGAGTCTTAAGGTTGGGAAGATTGTTTTACAGGGGTAAGTATGGGATGATCGACTGCAGCCACGTCTGGATCCCTGACCTTAGCGACAAACTTGTCGACCATCTTGGCGACAAATTTGGAGACATTTGCGACAAAATATGTGATATCAAAGGTGCTGCAATCTTCTCGATATCTCTATTAGGAGAGAAGATACGCTTGAATGTGCTTGATGATTAAATTTGACGTCACGGCCTGCCGGGGCAGACTATATAAGGAGAGCGCTTGGATGACGGAAGGTGTGCTGATCGACTGGGATCGCCTTGGAGCGCGAAAATTTTTGGAGTTCTATTCGCTGTGCTAGCTAGTAAGCTGTTAGACGCCGAGCTGTATAGAGTAGTGTATGTTGATCCACAGGAATGACTTTGGAGTTTCGTTTGCAGCACGAGATAGGAAGCCGGTGAGCTGAGTGCTATTGAAAGTTCTGTTATTGTCGTTATTAGGTATTTGCTGATTGTTTGTGTTGATATATATCAAAGGGCTGAACTGTTATTATCTGTGAATTGTTGTCTGTTTACATTGCTAATCTGTGCAAGAGTTATTGTTTCCTGTACCTGTGCTGCATGTTTTCCTGCATATTTGTAAATAAACCTTCATTCTTCATTACCCTGCGTGTTGGAATGTTTACATCATAAAACCCACAGGTAGAATTTGCAATAGTATTAACCCTCTGATGCCGAGATAGACGGTCCAGGGCGGTCTAAAAATTTTCCTTTAACAGCGAAGAAGGGAGGTCTGAGGCGGTTGTCCTTTCTTGAGGTGAGGTGAGGTGAGGTTCTGAGATCGCTTAGAATATAAGCTCGATGGGGAGGGGGGAGGGTTACGATTTTTCTTGAAAACCTCAGCCCATTTCCGTGCGCCTTAACTCTTTAATCCCGAGGCGGCTTTTTTCTTCTTCTTTAAAACAGGGACTTTTTTGGGTGAAAGCGATATGAATTGGACTCTCCCTACCTGGGCGGTCATTTTACCCACCACCACTCCCTGCTATAGCCTTCTCTTAAAATGCATGGTAATAGGCTGTGGTTGGAAAGGATAATTGGACCCCCTACCGCGCTTATCTCCTAAACGATCTCAGAGCGTCACCTCCCCTCAAATGAAGCCAAACGCCCCGACCGGCCTTCGTCGCTGTTAAGGGGAAATTTTAAGACCGCCCGGGACTGCCACGCTCGGTAGGAGAGGGTTAAGGGAAGGTTATAGCGGGGAGGGGTGGCAAATGATCATCCAGTTTGGGGGAGTCCAATCCATGTCGCTTCCACCCAAAATTTACTAGTTTAAAAGGAGCCAGAAGAAAAAAGTGGCGTCGGTTTTAAAGAGTTAAGCACATATTCTAATTGTGGTTGCATTATAAACTAATAACTGACGATTTTATCTCTATAATCATTCCGTTTCTTTGTGTACTAAGATGATGTTTTGTTATATTATAGTTATCCAATAAAAATAAATATTTTTTATGGATTACTAATATATTTAAACTGTACAGAATCCATAATACCAGAGAATAATCCCAGTGGAACAAAGACGGTGACTTTAGGATCACGCCATCTTGAGTATTTTCCGGAAGATTTTGATCTGTTGAGTGAAGAAAAGGGTGATATATTTCACCAAGATATCGAAATGCATAGGAAAACGATGCAAATGACACTGTAATGTAAATATGATGGCAGATTACTGTTTGGAATATTGAATTAGTTTCAAAATGGACACAAGCGTTCCTTTGTAGGAAAAGTAAAATAAATTTTTCTAATTTTTGTAATATAATTTCTTTTTATATATAATCTGACGTTACTATTATTTATTTGAATTTCCAAGTATTTTTTATTATTACACTTTCTAAAAATAATTAATGTTTATACACCAACGTTTTTAAAAATAGCTCAAAATCAAAATTTTTATTTTCAAAATTATTAAAATTTCTGACATAATACAGAAAAATGGATATTACCTTTTAAATCCGCATGTCGAACGTCATACAATTTACATGCATTTATTTAAACCCCGTGGAAGAAATTAAGTTTTCTAGGCCTGTGCGATTTCAGTTCTATAACCTAAAATCGTTATGAACAAAAACATTTATTCAGAAGAATCTCATCCATAATGCAAGCTGCTGAAATCTGAACCACGATAAATAACTTCCATTGCTAAAGAAGATGGCTTGAAATAAATTTTCGTAACATTATAACTGCGTTTGAAAATTTAAGACCAATTTTAATAGAGGAAAATTTGCAATGCAAAGATTTCTTTTCAGACGGTCCTGTTATATCATGAAGAAAATGAGCTGATTTAATACTAATTTTTAATTTAATTTTAACTTCTAAATTGAACTATGAAATAATATAAAGAAAGAATTTCATAGTTTTGTTTAAAATTCTCGGCATTCATATGTTTTATGTAGGTGATTAATCACAAAATGTAAAAAAAAATTTTTATGGCTGTAAATTTGCAGAATTTTGTATGAAACCAAACTTTCAAAATCAAATATCAAATACTCTTTTTTGGATATCTGATATCGTAACCGCAAAAAGGAATTAAGACAAAAAGGAGAAATATTTAAATCATATTATAAGAGATTTCCAGATCTGAGCATTGAAATTCAAGAAAAATATCACTTCTAATTTACAAGAATAAATGCTTTGAAATTGAGGAAAAATATCGCTGCTAATTTACAAGAATAAATGCTTTGAAATTCAGGAAACATATCACTGCTAATTTACAAGAATAAATGCTTTCTAGTAACTTAAGAAGAATATCAAACCTAACTGAACCGATGACATCTAGTCGAAGAGTTAACAATGCTCGAGGACTTTCTTATGGGAAAAGAATCGAAGTTCAGGAGGATAGCAATGTTATCAGCGGGAACGGGGAAAGCGATGAATATGAAACTCCGGAAACGGCGTTAACCATAAAAGAAAATTACGGCAAAGGCAAAATTCAAACGGAAAACAAAAAAAGTTGTTGGGAAACGTAAACGATGTTCTAACACGTCCTCCAACCCTGCCTGCGTGACTGGGAACAAGAGCGGAGCAAGAAATATTTCTCTCGAAAACACCAATACATGTGCAAGAGGAGAGATGAAGAAAACAGTTAAAATAAAAGCAGAAAAATTTAAAAATATCTTCCGGGCATTTGGAGTGTCCGATAGAGTTGTTTGTCAATTTTGTTCGGGAAGAGAAACGGGCAGAAAACAGGTTTATCAGGAATTCTGAAACAACGGAATCTAGTCCTCTTCACCTAAATTGTAGCAATTTTCGGACCTCTAAAGCTATTTGCCAGTTCTAAGCAAAATCCTTTCTTATTGAAAATTACCTATGTTGCGCCTTTTTATGCTCTATCATTTTTGGAGATTTGTGGAAGTTGACTTTACACAATTTCGTTCAATTACTTTGTTTTAAATAGGGTTATAAGAATTCTCAATATGTTTCCTTATACACAACTATATTTATTATCTCATAGGAATATATTTAAAAGCAGTTGCAAATTTTTTCAATCGTAGAGTATAAAAATTGCCCTGCAACTCAAATATAGTATACATAAATATGTTCGAAAATCATTTTTCAATCATCACCAACTGAAATATCAGAATCAATCAAATTAATATATCATATGAAAATAATTTATATATTGAATACACTGAAACAACTGAATAAATATGTTTGGTATTAATAGGCATGAAAATTATGCTTAAGTATACGTTTCATTTCTTAGCAAAATACCAGATAAAAAAATGATAGATTTCTGTTAAAGAAACCCCAATTCTCGTCAGTCATGACATTGTTCGTGTTATTCAGTTTTGGAACAAATATTCATTAAAAATGTCGCTACAATTTGGAATCCGTACTAATATCAGAGGCTAATCGAAATATCAGAACTATCGTAGGCTAGAGAGCTATTGCAGATTTTTAATGCTTTTCTGGAGCTCTGTTTACACAAACTTACAAAAATTCAATTATTTATCATTTTCTGAAGCGTCGCTTTAATATATCCTGATAATAAGTCGACGATGATTTATCAGTCTTGGCATATAAGTACAAACAATGCGCCGATTGAATTACCCTTTGCTTATGATATGCGTGAAAATTAAGACTTCATCATTATTAATGCTTTGCGTAAACTGGGAACGCATAATCATGGCCGCTAAACAGACATATCTTTATTTCAGCAAATGTGGATTCATCCACTGCAAAAATTTCATTTGAACGCAATGTTTCATTTTGCCGCCTTCTTTACTCAAAATTGCTGAATAAGAAATGTCTGCTGTCTTTAGAAACATTCTGAAAATTAATCATTGTTCGCAATGCAATTGCTCTTCAGTTTGCCTGAAGTGTTTTACCTAAACTTTTAGGAAACTGAATCACTTGTAATCAAAGTTAACAAAGACAAACCGATTTTTCTCTTACTACATCCTATTCTCCTGCGAAGGAGTTGTGTGCTTATTAATCATCGCAGTTACAAAAGCTTACTTTTATAAATCCTTTGAAATTATCTCCCAATATTCAGTAAAGTAATATGTCTCAGAGCTCAAATTCGTATTACACAAAGAGGAAATGAAACTGTGTCTTTTTGTAAACTGTTTGCCTTTATTTATCAATAGCATTCAGAAGATGTCGATTTAAGAAAATATAGATATGAAAGCAACTCATATATACCGAGATGAACCTCTTTTCTAGACAAAAGGTAACAGTTTTAGATTCACATATTTTCCGACATTTGTCATGCACCTTAATGGATATTTCATCTGTTAAAGTATTCAGCTTTCCATCTTTTTTTTGTATACTTGCTCATCGAAATGATTCTACCCCCTTTTCTTTCACCTATACCACTCCATCACTTGAGACAGCAAAGAATCGGTGTTGCTCGGGGGTTTGTGGGTCTGCTCGAGCATTCCGGGAAAATGTAGGTAAACGAAGGACGGAGATTACAGTACAGTTCCTTTGGGGTTTTATTATTGTTTTATTGACACCCTCACTGCCTCAGCCTACCTAAAAGGGCGTAAGGCCCAACACGGGCCAGCGGGGGAAATAGACGATCACTGACAGCAATACAAGGACATTCACTAAATACATTAACAGGGGTAGAAATTAATAGCACAATATAATTACAGAACATTTTTTCCTGTTCTAACAATGTTGGCAGACAAAGCAACACAATAAAAGGCACCAATAAAATTCCATACATATAAGGAGAAATTAGAACTCTAAATATAATAAACACACCAAGGAAAATTAAACAAGATCACACAATTTCAAAATTTTATAATTTAAAAATATGTGCCTTGCATTTAGAACCCTTATTTACAACAAAACCAATGACTCAACAACTCTAAAAAATTTTAAAACAAATAAATCCTGAAAGTAAAACCAAGTATTCAGCAGTGTGAACACGGAGCTTAGGAAGGAACAGCTGTACAGACACAGTGCCCAAAGTCCTCAATCTCTCAATATTTCGGCAGATTCACCGAGTGTGAACCCAATAGTACAATTTGTGTAAATAAAAACTCCAAGTGTAAAACATCCGATAAAAATTATGTACGCGCATATATAAATATATATACACACGCACACATACATACTCATATATTTAAAACAACACGGTAGAAGGAGGCAAACCACACGATTTCCACCAAATACCTGCGTTCGCACAGCAGCAGCCACCAAAAAGATCACCGACTATCTAGTTTAAAACCTCAAAACCCCTCTTCAAAAACCAGGAGTGAAAAAATATCAACTAAAAGTCCATTACAAAATGTTTCTCAGAAACACTGCAGCAAAAATAAGGATTAGCCCGCGAAAAACATTCACTAAAATTCGACCATCTGTGTTAAAACCTTCAACCACACCATAGCCATCACCAAAATCCCATCGGAACCACCAGTCAAAAACCTAAATAATTCATTTAATCCAAAACGCAACAAAAGGCGCCAACATACAACCAAAAATGAACAAATTCAATGTTTAATTTCCAAAAGCCAAACATCCGAAACAAAAATTAATCGTGGGCCATCCAGGTGCACATGTTCGTTTAAAATTTCTTCGAGTTACTACAGGCACCCCCTATTGCCCTGTAGGTTTTTTTAGCCAAAATTGTCAGTGATTCTCCGATGGTTCCTTCAGGTGAAACTCCCTCGTGAGAGGGCATTTAAAACATAATGGTCAGCACCTCCGACCAGACTACAGGGGCAAAGTGGCGAATTCAATTTTTTTGAATCTATCAAGATAATAGGGAAAGGGACCGTGACCAGTTAAAAAGAAGATTAGATATTGATTAGAAATTTAAAAAAAAATCCACACAGGGAACGAAAGCCCTGACCCTCCTCTCAGAATCCGAGTCATATTCCTTCCAATCCTCTTGCCAATATTTAAGTAATAATTTTTCAATTTTGTACTTGATACATGAAAATGGCAATGGAACTTCCACAAATTCACCCCATTCACCCCCGTGATTGCCAGTTTAGAATGATGAACGGCTCTTTTCCTGGGTTGCCGGCATTAGCTTTGACCCAGTCGAGCTGTGGCCGACAAGAAATAAGGCCGTAGCGCTGGTTCGTGACGTCATAATCGGTAGTGATGAGGTAACTACCGATTTTGGAATGGCGCACTCTCTCCTCTTACATAAATCGTTTGTCTCCATTTCAAAGAAAGATTCAATTCATTTCATTTCCGAAATCCGTTGGGAATTTCGCTTTAAGTTCAAAGGAGAACTATATTCTCTTTTCATAGATATTAAAAATACTACCTAAATTTAAATCTAAGCAAATGATTGAACTTTACCAAAATGGGTTTTTTTTTATCTTTCCAGCTTTTATATTCATATTGTTTAAGGGAGGGCAAACCTATAACCTTTTAAAATAAGAACTTATAATAAAAGTATCTCTTTAGAATATAAATAGCAAGCCCGACAGATTTAAGTAATTTCACCTGTTTTTTTGACAGAAAAAAGTAATCAATTTTTTCAACGTCAATTATTTCATCTGAAACCTGAAAATTAATGTTACAAATATATGTTCGTATTTTCGAATTACTTAATTAAAGTACTATTTGATTTTATGTACATAGTTGCTGAGAGTACATTTACAAATATGGGATACATATTTAAGCTATTGGTGATTAAAATTCAAAATCAAATAAAAGACAAAGCCCTCAAGTAAAATTACAGAAGTGTGTTCATATATTAACTAATACCCTAAGATGCTTAACAAAACAAATCACCTAATTTACAAAATAAATATAGGATCAAGACATCCATGAAAACTCTAATTTATTTTTCTATGTTCCAATGTCAAATGTTATGCCTTATGTCTTAAATAATGCAAGAGTGAAAAATTAAATAATCTGATTTTACTTACCTCAAACATTCAGTGCAAGATTTTCTCAATGATTCTACTATAGAAAACACTCCTATGAATTATTTCTGCTGCCAACATCCCTTTTTTTCCACCGACGCAAGGTCTACTGGGACGAATAAGGTATCAGTGGATAGGAATTTTTAAAAATATTTTCAATTTACTTTAAAACACATTATTTGCTTAAACGTTTTCAGACAAAAAAATAAATTCAAATATTGTATACAAAGATTTATTGTAAATATGACAACCTTGATAAATTGCCTTTGCTATATACTCCGCACAAGTTTACAGGTTTTAAATAAGATTATAAATTTACTAACCTTACAGAGAGCCAGAAATCTCTAGAGTGTCACACATAAGTGAATTCCAAGAAGAGAGTAGAAATGAGAATTCAAGTCCTAAAAGTCTACAGCTCAGTGAAAGTCATATTTGCCTGGTCTATCACTTAAGCTAGACTATTGGGACAGCATTCCTTTCAGCAGCATATAAAAAAATGCAAAGCAGAATATGTAACACCTATCTTTTGTATAGAAGAAAAATTCACATATAAGCTGTACCTTAATGACTTACCTTGTAGACATGTTTTCTGATTATGAGATGCTGTATTTTTGCATCAGTACTGTATGTTCATATTGAATAGTCCACAGTCATCAGATTGTTATGTCAGGAATTAAATCCTGAAAGTTTTGCTGAAAAGAAAGCCGTTGAAACCATGGGCAGTCTCTTAAACAAAACCATTGGGAATTATATTCCTTTATTGTGATTTTAAAACTAATATGTAAAACATAAAGTTAATAACATTAAATGAAGTAAATAAAACTAAATTTTTTATTACAATTCCCAACGTTTTAATAAACAAGAATTACTTTAGAGTTTGAAGTTTACGATATTTTTGTTTTGCAGTTTTTTTTTCTAGACTGATTATTAATTTTCTTTACAGTAATTATTTAAAAATAAATTTGTAGACGACCAAAGTAATAGTTTAAGAAGTTTTTCATCAATATGTTCATTATCACAAAAAATTTTAATTAGTTTTTAGAATTTAAGTAATTTTCAGATATTTCTAAGACAATTTTTCGTATATTTTCAGATGCAATAAAGTCATTTTCAAAATCAAAACAAAGTTTTTTAACAATAATATAATTATGCAAGATAACATTAACAGTATTTGGGGTAGGGCGAAGAAGCTGTCCCCTGTCTAATTTAAAAACGAGGATATTAATTTTCACCCACTTCAATCGTCTTATCTACCGTTAAATTACTTTTGTAGGCATCACATTTTAATTTTTTAACAGTAATAAACACGTAATATCCTGTTATATAGGTTAATGGACCTAGAACCTCTCTAACTCCTTCTATATCCTTATCATCGACCTGAATGCTTGGCTAAAATGAAAGAACCACTCTTCCCTCATTTATATTACCAAAATCTTGCAAATCAGTTTTCGTAATTAAAATTTGGTCAAAAGGTTTGGAAGATATACCTAGTTTTAATAAAGAACGTATCCTAATCTTTTTTTCCGTTTCAAACAGCTGCCTTACAGATATATGATAATTGCTGCCTGATATTTGTCGATTCAGACCAAACATACTTTGTAAATTATCTGTTTAAAATTTACCTGGTCAAATAAATTTTAGTCCAAACTGCTCACTACAGTAGACAGCTATTTCTGTAATTGCATTGGTGGTTTCTTTCAAGGCAGCATGTGCTTCTTTGGATATTTTTCCCACCTCTCCAACCAGTTTGAGAAATTGTCAAGGAAGTGAACTTTTTCATCCTTAGCCATGTATGGTAGAGGCTGCTTAAACTTATCATTTCCCCTTAAATCTACACTCACAAAATATGTTTGGCGCAGTATGGCCAAGTTGGCTCTTGCGCCATTAAACCGGAATCAACCAACCAAACACTAGGTGTTTTACATTCAAGATTTTCCACCATGTCAAAATTATTTTAATAAGCTCAGCCATATCTACGAAATGTTGAATTTCATATCTATTGCCTACCTCTTGCCACCCCCCAACTGTGTTATCAATAAAAACCTCCAAGGCAAGACTAACATTCTGTCTCTCAAGGCTAGAAGGAGATAAAGCTTTTAATGTTAACTTACAGATA
>BGPR01038930.1:0-14499 GCA_013235015.1 Araneus ventricosus | reverse complement strand
CCTGTACTTCGTTCGTTACGTATTGCTTGACGGTCCAAAACTTACATTACGGACCTACATTCCTGATGATAATACTGTAAGTCGAATTTTTATCTGTCTAGATATGTAGTTTTGAGTTATCGTTGTCACATGAACTTTTGGACAAGCGGACAGACAGACTTCCCGTGAATGATTTTGTCCAAAATTCGTGAAATCTACAAATTATTTGTAAGCAAGAAAACGTCATATACCAGCGGAAGAAAAATCAAACAAAAAAGCGTTTTTATCATGCATTAACGTAACAAACAAATTTACAGAAAAAAATGTCGAAGGTTGAGTTGAAACAGGACGTCGAATCGTTTCGGTGAGTTATCGTGTTCACATGAACTTTGGACAGCGAACAGACAAATTCCCGTCGACAGATTTTGGCCAAAATTTGGTAGAAATCTACAAATTATGTGCAGATCGCAGAAACATTCATACCAGCGGAAGAAAATCAAACAACGCGTTTTTATCGTGCGCCGTAATAAAAGCTCATTACAGAAAAAAATATCGAAAAGTTGATTTGAAACAGGACATCGAATCGTTTCCAGGAGTTATCGTGTTCAGATGAACACGAACAGGCGAACAAACAGACCCCGTCGACAGTTTTATTCCAAATTTGATAGAAATCAAATTATGCACAAGAATCTTAGAAAACATTCATACCAGCTTGAAGAAAATATTGCGCGTTTTATCGTGCATACGTAACAAACAAATTTACAGAAAAAATGTCGAAAGGTTGAGTTGAAACAGGGCATCAATCGTTTCGGTGAGTTATCATGTTCAGATAAACACGAACAGGCAATTTCATGGAACTTCCCGTCGGTAGATTTTGTCCAAAATTTGTGATAGAAATCTACAAGTATATTGCGATCGCAGAAAGCATTCATACCAGCTTGGAAGAAAATCAAACAGCATTTTGTATCGTGCATGCTCAAATTTATCAGAAAAAATAATGCAAAGGTTGAGTTGAAATAGGAGACCGAATCGTATTGATCTTGAAACCACGAACAGGTGATAAACAGACTTCTGTCGATCGATTTTGTCCAAAATGATAGATCGTACAAATTATGTCAAAGAATCGTAAGAAACATCATTCATTACACGAAGAAATCAAACTAAGGTTTTATCAATTCAACGTAAGCAAACAAATTTATGAGAAAAAATGTCGAAAGGTTGAGGTTGAAACAGGACATCGATCGTTCGGTAGGTTATCGTGTTCAGATAGACACGAACAGGCGAACAACCGAACTTCCATTCGACAGATTTTTGTCCAAATTTGATAATCTACAAATTATGTTTAAAGATCGCAGAAGCTATTCATACCAGCTTGGAGAAAATCAAACAACGCGTTTTATCGTGCATGCGTAACAAACAAATTTACAGAAAAAAAATGTCGAAGGTTGAACAGAGCAGGACGTAGTTTCGGTGAGGTTATCGTGTTCAGATGAACACGAACGAAGCGAACAAACAGACTTCCCGTCGACAGATTTTGTCCAAGGTTGAGTAAATCTACAAATTATGTGCAAAGATCGCAAGAAACATTCATATCCAGCGGAAGAAAATCAAACAACGCGTTTTAATCGTGCATGCATGACAAACAAATTTAAGAAAAAATGGAATGTTGAAACAGGACATCGTCGTTTCGGTGAGTTATCGTGTTCAGATAGACACAGACAGGCGAACAAACAGACTTCCGTCGACAGATTTTTGTCCAAAATTTGATAGAAATCTACAAATTGTATTGCAAGATCACTTAAAGAAAACATTCATACCAGCTTCTGAAAGAAGAAAATCAAACAACGCGACTTTATCGTGCATGCGTAACAAACAAATTTACAGAAAAGAAATAGCTCAGACAGATTTAGGTTAGAAACAAGGACTCGCCTCGTTTCAGTCGTAAACCTTCTGAAAATTAGTTAATGTTAATAAAACATCTTTAATTTTAATTTTGTAGGTCTTTTCATAAGAGGTTTAAATCCTTTTAATAAGAACCCGTTTAAGAATCAAACTCTCGGAAAATACTCATAAACAGCTAATCCCAGTGAAGGAACTTACTCAGTTATGCACTCCTTAGCCATTTCTAAATAAATCCGTTTTCGTAAAATGCTACAGGAAACATTGTATTGGTGTAATTTAAAAATTGTAATGCAATAAATTATTTCATTACACGTTGTCTGTAGCACAACCCAAATAGAGTTCAGTTTTGTTTGACAAACTTCCTACACTAATGCAAAATTTGCAGAGTTGAGATCGAAACCTCAACATTATTTTATGTATTACCTTTTAGGAAACACGCATTCACGCATTGATGTAGGAAAAAAGGCTCGACTTAAGAACATATGGTAACCTTCTTCATTTTGTTGGCAAACCTAAAACTTTCCCAGAATTTCTAATTTGTGCCAGAATTTGAGAAAATTCATGCTAAATTTCATACAATTTTATGTACTATTTCCAATTTTATGTACTATTTCCAATTTTATGTACTATTTACATTTTTTGCCATAGCCATCTTGAAACCATCCAAGATGGCGGATATTTGGCGACTTTTTGGATGGCTGGCGCTATTTCCCAGTTTGGCTTTTTTTTAAATGACCAATGAACGATCGCAGAATAATGCTGGGTGGATTCTTCTTTTTTCCCAAGAGTGTCCAACTCTTTACTTTCTCATTGTATTCGAAAGGATTTCTCATTATTATTTTGATCTGCACTGCAATTTATATCCCCTACCTTACTTTCATTATCTCTTATCCCGAGTTGAAACTCAGAAAACCGGATCATTTTACTAATGTAGTTAACAGAAAAACTTTTTCATTAAACAAATTTGGAACAAATTCCAAAATTTAACTCAACTAGAAAAAAGCATTAAAAATAATTTCAAGTTAGCACAATTTGGATTAACATGGAAGGCTGGGTCTGAAATGCTAGAATACTGAGAACTATAGTTTTATATATATAAAATACCATCAATTTGACTTCAATAGAATGCAATGCATCACAAGAAATATAAGAAACGCAATCAATTTTATTTAGATTCTACTCTTCCACCTAAACAGAATAAAATGCATAGTGTTATGTCAAAATTTGGAATCTTTCCAATTGAAACAAGAACTTATTTAAATTATTACTTTATTATCCAACAAAAACACATTTAGTACTTTTTCTATAGCTTTCTGACGATAAAATACGTTTCTCAGCTTTAAAAAGTTAAATGTAATGTGAGTAGAAAGTAAAGAAAAATATGAAGCCAAAGAAAAAGATTTCCTTTCATCGTCACGAATAAAAAAAAATAAGACGTCTTTTTCTGAAAGAATTTTTATTTATGAACAGATTAATGCACTTTATTGCGAGAATTCTTTGTTCTTTTTCTCCTCGCGGGAAAAGAAAAGAACACACGACTAACCGTTCTTTTCAAAATTAAAGACGGCGGAAGATACTTTTGAAATAAAAATGAGAATGTTTCATTTGGGAAATATTTAAACTTAAACCTTCCGTTGCAATTCACATCGATGAATGACTTCAGAACTCTTATTTCAATATTACATCTTTCAAGGCAAGGTAAAGAAAAATATTCAACGTAAGACATGATTATTCAATGAAAATGGAAAGCCTTTCTTTTCCGTGTTTATACACGGCTGAATAAATATCTTCCATTCGAATGTTTTTAAAAATTCCTTTTCTTTCAGGCTTTGCTTTTTTTGGTATTGCTCGAAGACAAATCCAAAAATAACTCATACGGTGAAGCATTTATTGCTTTAAAATAAAAGTAGTGATTAAAAATATGGACAATATATTTAAAAATTCTTTAATGCATTGGAATTTCTGTGCAACCTTAGATTTCCATGTAAATTTAGGACACAATTCTTTAGAAATAACGAAATTCTACACGCATTAAAATTTAAATTATTTATTATTTTAAAATTTAATTATCTTTGGAGATTTATTATTTTTATGATGAGATTTATAATTTAGTTTTAAAATAAATTTAGCCAATTATATCATTAGTTTAAAGGAATAGAATGTTACAAAACTTCTTGAAATTTGCAGCTTTATTGGTATTACAAAGCTACTCGTCTGTGTAATACTAGGATACATCAAAACACTGCATCTGACTAAAAATTATTTTTTGTTAAACTGGGAAAACTTTCCCATATGTAAACTGTTCTTTGTTTACCATGGAAAGAAGAGCGTAGGACGTAATGAAACAGATTTATTATGGGGGTTTGAGCGGAAGGGACTATTTTGTAGTTTTAAAGGGGGATATTGTATTGAGAATTGCTTTTTGTGAGCAAAAAGAACTTGAGAACGCATGAATGGACTTGGCTGATCTAAAAGACCTGTAAAAAGATTTCTAGCCAGTTTTGTGATGCGGTCCTCCAACTTCTCTGTTCTCAACTCCGAGTGTATAACTGAATTTCTCATGAACCTGGGCGCATTTGTTATAATGCGAAGAACTTTATTTTGAAGTAAATGTTGCGGTTAGTCTCAGCTGCCAACCTCCAGATGGGAGATGCTTATATGGTCCTGATTACTTGTTTATATAAAGCCACTTCTTTCTTGAGTGACAACTTGGAATATCTTCCAATCAAAGGTAGACTCAAATCAATTTTCGCCTAAAACCTCTCTTTGATATATGATATATGTCCTCAAAATGTGAGCTAGTTGTCCAATTTCACACCAAGATATTTAACATCAGTTACCCATTCAATGGAATCTTCGAAAAAGACAAGAAAGTTTGGTGTTAATCAGCCGTGACTTTTTTTGAATAAAATAGCCTTAGTTTTATCTGTGTGCACAGCAATTCGCCAATATTCTAAGCATTTTTCCAGAGTGTTTAAAAAATTGTGTAGTGTTATTAGAGCAAAGTGGGAGTGAGGAGGACATTAGTGCTGCCTTGGGCCAGAGTAGCGGTATCATCAGCAAAAAAGGAGAGTATTAATATGCTGACATTGAGGAAAATCGTAAGTTAGAACTGAATAAAGAAGAGGCCTGAGAACGCTTCCCTGAGGTATTCCTGCACGTATTTGTTGGATAGCCCTCTCCATAAAGATAGACTCCGAACGTTCTTTTGCAGTCAAAATGATATACCTTGGAAATTTAAGTTTGATATGTTTGAAGATAAGGCCATCACGCCCTACCCTATCAAAGGCAAGTTTTATGTCAAGAAAAACACCTCCTGTGATAAATGTGTTGTTAATTCCTTCGTTTATGATACTCACAAGTCTCAAGACCCTCCCTAAAGTCAAGATGAATTTAAATTCAGGTGGATGTGCTTAAATTCAGATAACAGTACTAATTACAGTATGGCATTTGGTTTTGGCGCTGAACCGACTTCTCCTTCTTTATTTGAGAGTATTCGAAATCTTTTCAGTTTTCTATTCGAGATCTAAGAGTATGTTTATAGTTTTTCACTCTCCTCCGTTATTTTCCTCTTTTGCATTGCCTACAGATAGGACACAATGTGCCCGACACATATTTTTTTGAGTAACACTTACAGATGAATTATTTAAAAGTGTTTTAATGATACGTAGTCAAACCACATTAGATGACACGCAGTAATAACGAAAGCGGGGTTGGCATCTAGGAGAGAGATGGCGAAATGAAACGCATAAGCTGTACCTATCAGATCCATTATGTTCGGTGGAAAATTAGAACAGCAGAACATCTAGGCAAAATCTGACGATTTTTTCGAAATTTGGCAGCAAAACAAACATGACGAAGGTGCATTAAAATTTACTTATTTCCTGCAGTTAGAGATTTCTAAAATTTTTGCAAAGACTTCTTTGTGTTCTCTTAGAAAATGACACTTGAGATAAAAAGCAACTAGCGGAAAGTTTTGGCTCAGTTTATGAACTTTCACTTGCTCTTATACATTTAAAATGAGTGCGGTTATCTCTTGAAATTCGAATGTCTTGAATACTGATTCCCTCTCTCTGTAAGTACGATTGAATTTTTTACATTTTGCAATAATATTTACAAATCATTCACGAACATATACGCCATTTGTTCTGCCTTTTTGTGCATAAATTGTGCTTTTTCCTTTTTATTTCTTCTACTTTAATTCACTAGAAGGGCAAAATATTTTAGGGAACATTATGAAAATGCATTCCAAGGGTGAAAACAGCAGTGGTAAAATCGTTACAAATATCTTCCACGATTTTATTCACTTTCATTTGCTGCTTATTACACATATTTTTTTCTGTCGAGTTACATAGCTTTTAAAGCTCCTTAAAGCAAGAAAGCGTAAATATTAAGGCATTTCACCAGATCAAGTTATTAAGTTTTTAAATACGTAGTTGCCCGCTTTAAAATTAGCAAAGATGTGCAATTCCGTTAAACTTTATATTTGCTTTTCAGTTTCTTTTCTTTTATGTATGATTTCTTGGAAATTTTGGAAAATAATAATGAAATTCTGTTTTCAATAATAATAAAATAATTAAGCATTAATTTTGCATATAAGAACAAAAAAAGTTAAATTTTGTGTTGTATAGGAGTTTTTGGAAAATTTCTTATATTTAAAAGATTTCGAACAATTTGAGATAAAGAAAGATTTGGTTCATTTCCATAATTGTTTGTACTTCTGTAATTATTATCAGCAAACTATCTGAATATGAATGCATGAAACGTAAGCGTGTTACAATAGAATTGAATATTGTTTGTAATTTATTTAGTAATGAAATAAATTCTCTTCTAAAATGTGATCATATTAGGTTATTGTTTCTTTTGTTGTAGCATTTTTATTTTAAATCGCATTTTTTCTGTTATTTTAACTTTTTTTGTGCTTTTGTTCATTCTTTTCTGCTTTCATATCAATTGTAGCTGTTACGTTTTTAATTATATTCTTTCTTTTATTTGGCCATTTTATTTTGGTTTCTACCATTCTGCTTTTACAGTTATTATACCTATTTTATTTTAATTATATTCTTTTCTTTTATTTTCCTATTCTATATTGTTTGCATTCTTTTCTTTTATTTTTCTATTCTATATTGTTTGCATTCTTTTCTTTTATATTGCTGTTTGATTTATATTATTTTGGTGCGGATAAATTTAAAAACTAAAAAGTTACGAGAAAATAATCTTAATAAACTGTAATTTAAAATTGTTACTCCTTTATAACAGTTTAAAAATCCTTCGTTTCTATTTTTAAAATATATAAATTTGTTTTACTATTAATAAAAAGACTATTCAGAAAGAAGATTAATTTTATGAGGATATAAAAGGCTTATTTTCAAAATAAGTATCCTGATGGGTTCATTGCACTTGAAATGATGACTTCTTATACCATAATAAGTTCTCTTACTGAGAAGTTCCTATAATAGCTCATAGTAGACAAAACTCTCCCTGGCTGTAAAAACACAAAAATCACTTCCTACATATATAATAATCTGCTTACAAACCAGCTCTTTCAAAAGCTTTTGTATGACTTCGAGGAGAGAACAGAGTACCAGTCTGAAGCTCGGCAATCAATCAATACTTGAAGCCAACAACGATTAGCCCGGGAACCCTGACATTCCGAATAGTTTATTCTGGCAAACTATAGAGCGGTCCTTGCACCTAATGGTCCAAGTACTAGTATAATTACTGATCGCGTGTGGGAGTACTCAGGCAAAATGAGATCACGTATCGTTACGCCTCTTATTTTTCGTAGAAAATAATGATTTTTGTTATAAATTTTCCCCGCCGTCTGTTGCGAAGTGCGTACTTCTTGCGACGCCATTTTGAAAATGGCGAAAGCGGTGAAGAGAGCAAACAGTAGCTGATATTTGGTTTATGCAATAATTCGTCACGAAAAACAATATGTATATGTATGATCAGGCTTTATATAAGGAGAAGGCAGTCCATTTTCATCAAGGAAGAGACGAATTTTGTTTAGATCCTCTTTTATTTAGGCATCAGACGTTATTATTCATAGGTAAAGCACTTAATTTTTACGTAGCTCCATGACCAGAATTTAGAAGTTACGCCGAGCGGCGCGTTGTTGTTGAATGATTACATGCTGGCGTGAAAAAGGGGCAGAAAAGAATGCGCAGAACGCTTAAGTACTCAGAAGAGGGAATTCCCCTTGAAACTCGTGATTTGAAAGAAAGTTGTAGTCCGTTAATTATGATGAAAGTAGAAGTATTTAAAATGAGGTGTCATTAAGATTATTTAGGAAAGTTAAATTAAAATATCACAATTTCCCCCCTCCGCAAGAGGCGTACGACAGCAGGGCCCTTGCTATCGCAAAACCTGCGAAGTTGGACAAGTTACCTTTAAAATATTATTAAAATTTTGATAAATTGTTTTAATTGCTGGTCATGGGCTTGACTTTAAAAATATCAACAACAAAAGTACAATAAGATTTACACATTTTTCAAAGGTACTTCAGTGAGTACAAGTAAAAATATAAATGCAAGGATATTTACAAAAACATAGAAAATATTCATTTAAATATAAAAATTATTTCAATATGTACACAAAAATTTTAAATTAAATATGTTCCCTGGAGTACTGCAATAAATGCTAGCTAGTTGACTGTAGAAAAAAGTTCTATTCACATGATGAAAAGTTCTTCAAATCAAAGTTCTTTCAATAGTAATTGAACTATTGATTTATTTATATGAAAAATAATTTAATGTAAATATTCAATTGTATATTCAACTAAAATGGCATGAAAAAACATTGATAAATAAAAATACAAATGTTTCAAATAGAAAAATAAGAATATACTAATGTTTGATGTCAGTGACATTTCATTGAGTTTAACATCAGTGACAAAAGTATGTTTTTGTTAATCTTGATGATGTTGCCTAAGCAACTGGGAGTATCACCAAGTCTGGGCAAAAAAGGGACAAGGTCTTTGTGATCTGTTTCATGCATTCTCCCAGAGAGAGAGACAATGCACAAAACAAAACACAATATTGTTAAACACTGTTTTTAAAACAGGAAGTCTCATTTCATTTATCATCGTTTTGTTCTTTGGGAAACACCAAAGAAGAAAAATATGTAAGACTCAGCCCTCCATGGGGAAATGATTTTAGAACGGACTGACTCTTACCAAAAGGGACAGAATTATAAAGGCAGGACAAGCTTTTTTTTTTCTTTTCATGTAGTTAATTTATTATTCATGACTTAATTTAAGTTTATCTGGTGAATGAAAACATCTTAATTTAGAAATATGCACAATTTGTGTGGCTTGTTTTGTTAAAGGATTTGGTTTATTAATTTCATAAGTTACTTCAGAACATTGTTTAATAACTTCATATGGGCCAGAAAAAGGAGGAGTTAATTTTCTAGTATTGGGATAATGGAATTCTTCATAAACAACAAGATCACCTGGGTTAAATTTCTTGTCAACAAAACGTGCATCATACCTTATTTTGTTTTTGTTATGGTAATCTATTGTTCTTTGTAAAGCCAAATTACGAGCTTCGTTAACAGGTTCATAATAACTATTTTGACCAATAGGGGAATCGTAAGGTAATGTACCAAGCAACAAGTAGGCAGGTGGATATTTGGTTATTGAATGGGGAGTTAAGTTATACTCATTAGTAACACTTTCTAATAATTTAGTCCAAGGAACTTTAGTGGAAGTGGAATTAACTTTACATTTAAGCCTAGTTACTAATGATTGATTAACACGTTCAACTTTGCCATTTGTTTGTGGGTGATGTGCTGTGGTTAAAAGATGTTTAACATTATAATTTCTTAGGAATTTTTTAAATCGAGAGGAAGTAAACGCAGCATTTCTATCAGTTAATAATTTTACAGGGACTTGAATTTGGAAAATTTGTTTTAGAATATTAATGTAAGTTTCAGAGTTTTCATTTTTTGAAGGAAAAGCCCAAACATGTCTTGTCGCATGGTCAATCACAATATGAAGAAATTTTTTTGTTGAGTTGTAATAATTGAAACCTCCAACAGTATCTACAGAAATACATTCGAAAGGTGTACTAGTAGGAGGTACTTGTTGGAGTAGGCCAAATCTTTTTTGTTTTCGCTTTTTGTTAAGTTGACAAATAGAGCAATGTTTAACAAATTCAGTTATATCAGAGGTAATATTAGGCCAATAATACTGAGGAGTAATTAAATTTAACATTTTTTGGACACCAGGATGACCAAATTGTTCATGAGCTTGATTTAACAATTTAAGTCTTAATGAAAATGGCACAACTATTTTGTACAAATTTCTCTTTTTTATTACTATTACATCTTTAACTTCATGATACTTAGGTCCACAGAGATTATCATTTTTTTGTTGAGTTTTTATTTCATTTATGTCTAACAAATGTACTGCATGTTGAAGATGGTGAGAAACTGGATGCCTAGATAACATATCTGCTTCAATGTTAGTGCAACCTTTTTGATATTTAATTTCATAGTCAAACATACTTAACTTTAATGACCAGCGGAATAACCTACCTCTTAAGTTTTTAACATTTTTGAGCCAAACGAGAGCCGCATGATCAGTATGAATGACAAATTTTTGACCGTGGAGGTAATAGTAAAATTTATCCAAAGCATCAACTATTGCAAGACACTCTAACTCGGTTATAGCATAATTTTTTTCATAGTCTCTTAAAGTTCTAGAATGATAAGCTATTGGATGTAAAACATCAGAGGCATCAGGTTGTTTCAAAACAGCTCCAACACTTTTTTGTGATGCATCGACAAAAACATGACAAGTTACATCAGGGTTATATAAATTTAAAACCGGTTTAGTTGTTAGGGTTTCTTTAAGCTTGTCAAATGCATCCTGACATTCATTTGTCCAGTTAAATTTTACATCTTTTTTCAAAAGTTGATTTAAAGGATATCTAAGTTTAGCATATTGAGGAATAAATTTATTGTAAACATTTACAGAACCTAAGAACCTTTGAAGTTCTTTAACATTAGTGGGTGGTTGCAATTTTTTGATAGTTTCAATATTAGCATTATTAGGGGAAACTTTACCTTGTTCAATTTCATAACCCAAAAAGCTAATTTTAGTTAGGGCAAAAACACATTTGGATAGTTTCAATTTAATGTTTTCTTTTTCACATATTTCAAAGATTGTTTTAAGATGTTTCCAATGTTCTAGTTCAGATGAAGAGTACACAATGATATCATCAAAATAATTGCAAGCAAAATCAATTTTATATTTAGTTAATATTCTTCGAATTAATCTATTAAAAATGGCAGGAGCTACTTTAATGCCAAATGGTAATCTGCACCACTCATATAAGCCAAAATTTGTGCAGAAAGCTAGTTTTTCAGTATCTTTTGGGTGAATGGGCACATGCCAATACCCCGAAGCCAAATCCAAAGAGGAAAAAATTTTTGCTTTTGATAATTTATCTAGTAGACTATCCATGAGGGGTAAGGGTTCAGAGTCTGATTTGCATAGAGCATTTAATTTCCTGAAATCTATGCATAATCGAGTCTTTTTACCCTCATCACGTTTAAAAGCTAAAGTTACAGGAGATGAATAGGGACTATTACTTTCTTTAATTAAACCAGCTTGCAACAATTTCTCAACCTGACTCTTTATTTCTTGTTCCTCAACAGGAGAAGTACGATAAGGTCTCAAACTAACTGGCAAGTCAGAATTGAGCACAATTCTCTGTGGTTCAACTCTGAGTGCACCAACATCATACTTGTCCTTTGAAAAAACTGAATCAAAATTTTTAATTATGTCTTTTACTTCTTTTCTTAACTCACATTTATTCTCTGTGACAGACTGAGGAGGGTTAACCTGATCTTCAGTGGTCTGAGAACAATGGGAGTTTATTTGTTTACATTCAGAAATATGTAAAGAAATGTTTTGTTTGTTTTTATCATTTGAGTGATTTTTATCATTTTGACTTTTATTTAAGTTTTTCCAATGGAATTTTTTGTTACTACAGTCTATAGTTGTGTCATATTTTGACAATTCTGTCCTAAGGATTATATAGGTAAAGTGATCTGATTATTACCTTGAGTCACATTTTGCAATTTTATAATTTTCAATTTTTTAATGAAAATGTACAAGGTTTAGTCAAAGGCTAATTGTGCCGGGGTTTGCTTTACAACCTTGACATTGTCATTTTTTAAATAAGTTTTGTCACTAAATCCGACAAGGATTAAAGAGATAGTTGAATAGTGTCACAAAACCTGCCTTGTAGTGAAAGGTTTCTTTTTTTGTATCCATTTGTAGGTAATTGTCATTGTTGAGTTTTCTTTGGAGGTCAAGATGGGTTGGGAGATGGTAGTGTCCTGCAGGAAGACCAAATGGAGCGAAGTTGTACCCAATGATAAGCGTTAGGAAATGCCTTGTTTTGGCCTGCAGCTCAGCATGGGTGAAGGTGGTGGTTTCTCTTGAAATGGGTGTGCTAGCATTACTAAAGGTCCACCAGAAATTTTGCCTAGATTGGAGAGTTTGGTAATTGTATTTGCTTGAAATTTTGCCTGGGAGGAGAATTTAGGTTGAAAGTTGTGGCCCTAAAATTTTGCCACCAAGATTGTAAGTTGGAAGACCTAAATTTCTGTGCCATTCAGTTTACCACTAACAGAGTTTGTTTTTAAATTTTGGGTGAATGGCTGGGTTAATTTTGATTTCTGTCAGTTTTTGAATCCCCACTCATTTTGGCCATTTATGAGCCATTTCTGTGGGATTGTTGGGGAATTTATAGCAAAGTTTATTCATGAAATTAACTGTGACCATCCGAAAATCCTTCAAGATGTGCTTGGCACCTAGAAATTTGGTGGCTCTCTGCCTATTTACCCCCCCAAACGAATTTTTTTCTTGAAGTATAAAATTATGTCATCATATCTTAGTTCAGTAATCTGCTCAGGTATTAATTGAGTGGATATTTTCTGTGGAACTAAAAATGAATTTAAGAGGTTTTAATGGTATCATTGAATTTATTCAGTTATTGTTTTCAGAGGTATGCTGTATGTTGTTCCAATTTCCATGTATCACATCTAAGTTATGCTTGACATTTATCATTAAGTATTTAAACAGAATTTACATTCATTAAGAGTTATTCAATTCAAAAGGAGTAGTATTGACAAAATTGGCCAGCCTGCATTACAATACAAGTTCATCGGTTTTAGCATTTGTTTTGTCATTCGTTTTAACTATTTTACCAGATCTGTTCATGCAGGGAAAATTTCCCAACCTGAGGATTAGGAAATGACTTCAATTTACGGGAATTTTAAGAAATAGTACATGTTAGCTAATTCAATACTGCAATTCTAAATGCACAGAGTATTATAATTTTCATTGTATAAATTTCCACGAAGATTCAGCTATAAAATTCAGAAATCAATTTAATATCCATGAAACATAAAACAACACACTCAATAGAATGATACTAAAACAATTCAAATTAAATATTTCCCAAAAATTTCTTCATAATTTTTTAAAAATATGCGATCAGTATTATCATTTAATATCTGTAAATAAAACCATTTTATGAAAGTATTTATAAATGAAATCAAATTTAAATAAAATCAAACATTTTAGAAACATTGAAAGTCATGATCTCTTTTTATTATTTTCCCCAACAGCTGCATTTTTTTTTTCGCACTATTCACTTGAATTTTAAGATTTAGAAAATGAATCACTGATGAGATACACCATGGTCTTGCATTTTATATGGTGGAAGGTAGATGAACACAATGATTAAAAAGAAGGCCTTTATGAAATCATTGTACACAAAATTTGAAAGTATTCAGTGAACAAGACTTGCAGTAAGGCTTCGACTCTTGAATGAAGAAATCTCATTGAATTAGTAGCCTTGAGATGGACAGGTAGAAATTTAAGATGACGTGTTTTTTTTGTGGAATCAATTTATTCGGAATTCAGTTTGATGAACGAGCAGCTTTGTTATTTGTATGAATGGCGGCTTCAAATCCATTGTATGGGGTTTGAACAAGATGCTTTGTCATTTTTGTATGATCAGGCTGGCTTTATACCGGGAGAAGGCAGTCCAACAATGGAAGGGACAATTTTACTGATCTACTTTTAATTTAGAGCGTCAGACATTATTCCTAACCCAGGTAAACACTTGAGTTTACGTAGCTCCATGACCAAAATTTAGAGTTACACCGAGCGATATGGTTGTTATGAATGATTACATGCCAAGCGTGAAAAGGGGAGAAAAGAATGCTTTTGCAGAACAGCAGAGTACTCAGAGGGAATTATACAAGTGATTTGAGAAGGGATTTTGTGGTCCGTTAATTATGACTGAAAGTAGAGTATTTAAAGCAGGTGTCATTAAGATTATTTAGGAAGGATTAAATTAAAATATCACATATGCATAGTTAATATTCTTAAATCAGATTATGCGAGTACCGTATCAAAGTGTATAGTAGCTAATTATATAAGGTGGTTATGGAATAAAGTTCATTTTTTATTATGTACATAGTAAATTGGGAAAAGGGCATTGACCAACATTTATAGAGTGCTTCACACTGTGAACTTCAAAACATTTTGACCCAATATTACAGTATTCTACATCCTGGTCTTGTAATGGC
>BGPR01038929.1:0-14500 GCA_013235015.1 Araneus ventricosus | reverse complement strand
TGCACATTCTGGAATCTTCTTCTGCATCGTTATCTACTGTCTGAACCGTTTCATCTTGCGGTATAATCTAAGTTTCTCCTTACTACACTTTCAAACTAATTTCAAATTTCGTTCATGCTTTAGTCTTTCTTTATCTTTTTCACGCAAATCATTCATCTCATTCACTATTCATACATTACTCACACTCATATTTTCTCTCACTTATGGTTGGGCTTTAAGTATGTCGATTCGCTTTGCGATTCCAAATACAGTGTAAGATTATCTAACAGTTATAATTAATAAAATTTAACAAAAGATATTAAAAATTAATTAAAACTTTTGTATTATACAGAATGGCGCTTATGCAGCAACTTCTAATAAAATACAAATACAGATAATAGAAAACAAAAAAGAAATATATAACATAAGAAACAGACGAAGTAAACAATAGCGATAACAATACACCTTTTTGCGCTTCCAATGCAGCAGCATACAGTGATTGCATCAACATAATTAACCAACAAATCACTATAGAGTTAAACAACAAAAAAATTGTCTAATAATTAAAATAATTAAAACACATAAAAGAAGACAATTAGAAAATAAAAGAAAATACAATCAAAATGGAAGAGAACTCGAATGGCGAACTTTTTCAAAGACCACTCGCCACAGGAGTTCTAATATGGATAAATTTGGTCGTTGAAAAAGTTCGCCATTCGAGTTCTCTTCCATTTTGATTGTATTTTCTTTTATATTCTAATTGTCTTCTTTCATGTGTTTTATTTATTTTAATTATTAGAGAATTTTTGTTGTTTAATTCTATAGTGATTTGTTGATTAATTATAAGACAATTTTGTTGATGCAATCACTGGATGCTGCTGCGTTGGGCGCGCAAAAAGGTGTATTGTTATCGCTATTGTTTACTTCTTCTGTTTCTTCTGTATATATTTCTATTTTTTTGTTTTCTATTATCTGTAAGATTATCTATATGCTCATTCACTGGATATCATATCATCACCAGAAATCTTTACATCAGATTGATGGTAAAAAGTGCAGATTCGTGATTTTTTAAACTATACAGGTCATTTTCTTAAATTTCATAGTCCTATTTATGTTAAATTGCTCTTTTTCGGGCATGATTATAAATGAGATGAAGGGAAATGGACGCAAAAGTATGATAGGAAGTTTTAATTAACTGTTTCCAATCTTTCTTGTTTTCATTTTAACTGTTTTCATTTTTTATGGAAAGATCACAGAAAGATGTTACGTTAAATAAAGAATGTCAGACTTTTACGTTAAAATAAACAGGCTCATCCGAAAAATCATTACACATTTCTAAAATCGTTTAACTATTCTTTTCTTTAAAAAAAGCATTTTAAACTGATATCAATGGCATACATTTTTCCGAACATGTAGAGTTGTAAAAATGTAAATGTTGCGGTCAATGTCATTTTTCGGTTATTATTAATAATAACAGGCTATTTAACCGTCACATAAACATTGTGTTATAGTTTGGATTAATTTTAACAAAAACAAAATTCAGTAGCATTCAATTCTACTGGTTCCTTTTTTCCTAGAAGAAAATGCTTTGCATGCATCCTTTCGGAGTTAATTCAAGCTTAATATTAATACAAACGTCTAGTGAATTTGGGAAGAATGGTCCATGCACGAGTTTAAAGTCAACCTCACTTTGAATGGAGGTTTACCTCAGAGTGAAAATGCATGTTCTGTTATCATGAACATTTTCAAATGCATTCCGCTCATAATTATTCGTCCAGGGAACAAAGAACTTAATTTGATTAAACCGTGCTTAATATTCAAGCTCTGTGGAATATATACGCTGACTAAACACCGAAGTACTTTACTGTGTAATGGGCTTGCAGCTCTTCTATGAGTGACTCCATAAGCCGCTAGACGCAAAAGTGAGCAATTTAATTCAGTCCTCAGATTTGATAGAAGCTGCATTCGGGCATATTTATGATAACTGACATTATCCATAATCGAGCTGCTAAATTTAGTGTACAGTAGCTTTAATCAGTTAGATGACGGCGATGCACTTAGAGTTAATATTAATAGAATAATTAGCTTTGTAGTATTTGACATTTTCAAAACAAAATAATGAAGATGGATAATTTCAGACAAAATAAAAAGTACCGATGGTATGAAATATGGCTTTTATTTTGAAATAAAAAATTGTGATTGACTGTATTTTTAAACACTGAGCCGAAGAAAGTAGTATCACTAAAAATAGGGGTTTGGCTTAATTTTTCTTTCTATTATGTACAGACATGATTAATATTTACAAAAGAAGAACAAAGTATATACTTCGGCTTTACAGCCACATCAATTTTGTTCGTCTGTCAATCTTACGCTTATTATGGCTTTTTTTTAAATTGTATATTAGAGATATATTTCGAACATGGATAAAATTATTCTTGTTCTTCTCTCAGGTGCCAAAATTTGTCTTCAAGAATGGATCAAATTTTTAAACAAATGACTATACAATGCATGGCATTTAGCTTTCTTAAATATTCAAAATATGCAAATCACACTGAAGAGGGAATATAGCTTTAGATACCTGAAAATTTGCTTGTGGTTTTAAAAATCTTCACTTTCGGGTTCTTATTAAAAAAGACTTGTATTAATTTGTCATATTTACCTAATCCTTTCAGGCCAGATTTTATTTATTAATTTAATTTAATTTATTAATTTGCAAATTAAATACATTTTAACCCATTATACGCCGTAACTCTATCAATTCACTTTTTTTAAAAAAATTATACTAATATGACAACATGAATGAAATATGAAAGAAAAACGCCATTTCTGAAATTTTTAAATTAATCTGATTAATTAACTTTTAATTGAAGTTAATTGTCTTTTTAATTAGAAAAATGATTTTTATTCAATTTGTACCTTTTATAGTAGTCTACTCAACATTCATATGCAACTATAAAGCTAAAAATTGCAGTATTTAGGTGAAAACAAGAGTCCCAAAAAAGGGACAATGGTAGATAATGGGTTAAATAATTTTTTTAAAGTTTCCACTCTGTGTTAGTAACAACAAAAATCAATCTAATAAGGGGCTGTCCATAAATGATGTCACAATTTTTTTCAATATTTTTGACCCCTCCTCCTTTGTCACAAAGTGTCACATTTCACCATACCCCCTCCTCCCTTGTCACATGTCACGCTATATTACATAAACACATACTTACAGTTCAGGAACAAAACACTACGTTATAGATCATATTTCGAATTTTATTTTGAAACTTTAACTATATGTTTTAATGGCATTTGTGAACAGGGGGAGGTTTTCGTGTAACGGTGAAAAATTTCTGCTGCTACCATATTCTCAGAACCTACCCTGAATGTCTTTTTCGAAAAGAAAGGAATATAGGTGAAAAAAATCATATGAAAGTTGTTTTAGCCCCGATTAAAAAAATACCCTCAAATTCTGGTAATTTCAAAATAACTTCAAAATTTTATCTGATGATTTTAAATGTTTTTATGTTAACCAAAATGTGTGCTGTCACACTTCCTGTTACCCCCTCCCCCCTGTCACAATTTCACGAACCCCTCCCCCTCCAAGCGTGACTTCATTTGTGGACGACCCCTAAAGTGAGTTACATGAAACAAATCATAATATAATTCATTTATCACAAGAACCAAATGCTATAAAATAATGCATAAACCTAAGTAATGCATTCAACATTGAAATCTTTCACAACACTCTATGCACTCCCTTTCATAGAACTTTATCTATATACGAACTAAAAACGATAGTATTAATTCGTATGTGGATAAAACATGAAATGTAGCTAGACGATGTAGATAGATAATTATACCTTTATTAAGCATTGTTTCTTTTCTGGTTTCAATGTCTTACAAAAAGACTACATATGTTATAAACAAAGTAAAAAGAATCAGCAGCAAACATTCTTCATTTACGCCAGACACAAGTAAATGTTTTCCTTCTCAATAAAAAAAAGATTTTAATAAGGGTATTTTTCTTTCAAATGATAGCAACTCAAATCGGAGCTTCGTAAATTAATATGGAGCTAGACTGATGGTGCGGAAACTAAATTTGGAGAGCTGCCATACAGCATTAACAAAAAAGACACATTCTAAAACTTGTTTAACATCAAGTCACTGAATAAAGTCCAGTAAAAAAGTGTTTTACAATGAAAACTTTCCAACCGTAACACAAACAACATCCTGTTCGTTAGAAAAGAGTCTGTAGGATTTTTAAATTTCTCTTTTGTAACATGAGCTGCCACTGTTTTTCTCTACACTATGTAATATTCAGTCACCAGAGAAATTGTTATTATGCAAAAAATACTCGAAGATTTTAGAAGAAAAAATGAGATTGCAGTCTGCATTTATGAAACAAATGAGTAGATTTCCATCGACTCGTATTTTTTTTACTAATATTTTATGTAGAATGAGAGAATTTCCATTTTTCTTACACAAAGAATCTTAATTTTCATGCCATATTTGCCGCACAAATTACAAATATCATCAAATATTTTCGCGTTTCGATTTTTCTGCTCTTAATAATATTTTAGCTTTATCTAAAAAAGAATTTATATAATTTATCTTTCATATCTTAAAGAATCTAACTGTGCCATTCTTAAGGCTTTTATTAGGAAGTTATTTTTCAGATGCAGAGGATTCTATGAGTAAACTCATGAAACCAACAAATACACTGGCATACAAAAGTTAAGGAACATTTCGTAAATTGCGAGAAATTTGCAATTAATACGAAAACTATGTTTTTAAATCAGTTCTGGAGAATCGTGTGACATTCAATAGAGTATAATATACATATTACAGTGAAGATTCGGTCACTAGGGCAATTAGGGGGACCACCAGAAAGGGATGAAGGCGAAAATGGAGTTTCACTCATCATGTTTCACAGAAAGCTGATAACGAGATGTAACTTTTATCAGTGGTTATGGTTTAATGTGCATAATATTTACATGCATTTTCGTAAGCATAGCACAAATATTCGGGAAGATATAAATGTTTCGTTAAAAAATCCCAAATTGTTTCTCATGTGTTTTGCTTATAACATGCAGAGTTTTCATTCAAATTATTCGAAACTTGCAGAACACTTGACAATATGCTACAGAAGTTTTGTATTAAACTTTGAAGTAAATACTTTGAATATTACAGGAAATGTGGGTGTTTGTACTAAATAATTTTTTACTGCGCATGTGCGAGACGCAGCGGAATTTTTCTTTCAAAACTACAAAGACAGATATATAGAGCAACTTCAAAAAAAATTCCAGTTGAATCCCATTAAAATTCAGAAAACTGTCGGCATTTCAGTGAGGTGAATTTCAATTTCTCCTTAAGAGAAGCGAAATGATGAGGGTTCTTGTACAAACTGATATTTTTTAAATTTGAATCTTCGAACAGTAACATTGAATTTTAGTAAAATTGAATATCTTGAATACCAGGAACACTTATAAATTAAATACATTATTTAAATTGCATTTTCTCGAATGCCATTCGAAGATTGAAGTTTAAAAAATATCAGTTTGTGCAAGAACCCTCATCATTTAGCTTCTCACAAAGAAAAATTAAAATTCACCTCACTGAAATGCCGACAGCTTTCTGTGAAACAGGATGGGTGAAACTCCATTTTCGCCTTCGTCCCTTTCTAGTGGTCCCCCTAATTTTTCTCGTAACCGAATATTCACTGTAGTATGTATATGACACTCTATTGAATGTCACATGATTCTCCAAAACTGATTTAGAAACATAGTTTTCGTATTAATTGCAAATTTCTCGCAATTTACGAAATGTTCCTTAACTTTTGTATGCCAGTGTATAATTTCCCCCCTTTCATTATTAGTTAAATCTTATACTAACTTACCCCATTTAATTATGAAATAAATCTCATAGAATCTTTAAAACATGGGGTTATTTGTGAGTTTTAACGTTCAGAAAATGATACATTTTCTGTAGCTAGTCATTTCTCTACCTTCGTGTGCGAATATTAGTGATTCATAATTTGTAAGTGCATGCTTCAACTGTCCCGAATCAAGAAATAATTTTCCTCGGACGCTATTTTCGTAATGTTTAAATAGTTGAGATTGAAACATTTTTTTCTATAGTTTTTGAAAAGCGAAGATGATGTTTCATTTATCTTTAATTAAATAGTCACCGCACAGCTTGTAAAATTAATCCCTTCGCATGACTGGTTCATGTAATCAGAGAATGTTTGATATTTAACTCTCTGAACCCGGCTAGAGTGAGAATTTCAGTAACTCAAAAACTGGAGCAAATTTTCGTTCACCGAAAGAGAATGGAATCCTCCCTTTCTTTAAAGAAATTCCAGGAGGACGACACAGAGGTTTGGCGATCAACAAAGAAAAGAACTACTTTTCTCCCGTAAAATTTGCTCAGTCGCCCAAATCTGCCAAAAGAGTCCGGCCTTTGTCGAATGGGGCGGTTTGAGGCGGGTTAGGGCTCATAGAGTTAAATCTGCAATTAAATCAAAGTAGCAATTAATTTAAAAGAAAAAATCCGTTGGGCACGCTTAAGCATTTTAGGTATATTTTATGTTCTTATACGATTCGAAATACCAATAAATGTCGTAAATAAGACATGTTATCTAATTAGGAGGTAAATAAATTCGCAGGTCAAGGGGTGATATTTAGAAGAGCAAAAGCAAGCGCAAAGCCGCTTAATGCGTTACTTCGAACACTGACCGCGCTGAACAGAAAACAAAATTGCGGTCGAACGTGACCACAGAAAGAGAGCAAAATGCTTTTATACCACTATAAAGGAAGAGCACATTGGGAGGAAAATCAGTTGGAGAAAAAAACCAAAAATAAGAAAAGAAGATTTCAAATATTCAACAAAGAAGATAAGAACAAAAAAGTGGGAAAAAAGTAGAGAGGGAAAATATTTCCATTCTTTTAAGATGTCGGTTTAACGGTTATCCATGTAAATCATTTCAAGAAAATTTAAACTTGTGTAGCATAAAAAAGAATTATCGAATTTATGGGAACAATTTCTCCTTACAAAGCACAACGCAGGAGTTGAATTTGCAGAATCTTGCGCTTTATGCTCTCGTAAGCGAAATTTAAGAGCTATGCAAGTATCTCAAATACATTCTCATTTCTGCATCTCTAAGGAGAATTTCTGAAACTAAGTAATCAATGAAATATCAGCTGCCATTCCCCATCATGCTGAGAATATGCAACCGAAATATCGCTGCAAACGAATTTGTAACATCAGCAAATTTATTTCAAGATGCGTTTATAAAATTAATTTTTAAAGACTTGTGACCATAAAATTCTTTTTTAAGAAATGAAAACGAATAATTACAGTTCTAAAAATCGACAGAAAAACATAAGAAAGGCGTAATTTGTGTCCGCGCCGTAGATTTTTCGTGAAAAAGTTGGGATAAAATCATAAAACAAGTGTTTCGTATTAATATGTAATTTAATTATCAATCTCTTTAATTCAATATTTACACAAAGTAGTATAATGGTTACAGAAAAGATAAATCACAAACTATCACAGACCCTTGCTACATGCAATAAACTTGTGATTAATTTATTCTGTAACCATTATACTACTCTGTGTAAATATTGTATTAAAGAGATTGATAATTTAATTACATATTAATACGAAATACTTGTTTTATGATCTTATCCCGACGTTTTCACGAAAAATCTATGGTGCGGACCCGAACTGCGCCTTTCTTATGTTTTTCAGAGTAGCTTTTGATGGCGCCATCTGTTGACAGTATCTAGAACTACATTTCGTGTATGAGCAGTAAAACATTATTTACTACAAATGCTCATATTTCCCGAAACATTCAAATTTGCGAATTCAAATTTTAATACAATGTTTCTTTTACGTATTGTCAAGTATTCTGTAAGTTTCGTACAATTCGAAAGAAAACTATGCCTGTTATAATAAAAAAAACATTCAGAGTTTGAAATTTTCAATTTAATACCGATTTTTACTTATATTCTGATAAATATATTTATTGTCTCACTTTGGGTCCTAGTAATATTCCGTAAGCTCTTTAAAATGACACCAGAATCACTCCAAGCTAAACGAGTTTCCACGCTAAACATTTTTATAACCTTACATAAAGCTAATTCATTACAATCACGCGCATGCGCCTACACTGGTACGATGACGTCACAGGCAAAACAAATACTATCCGAAAAACTTTTACAGATATGATCTATCCGTTGTGGGGTCAACCATTCTTTTAGCATTTTTAGTCTCGTAGTTATTAGTGATTCATATCTGACGGTATTTTCTCACACAAGAAAGTTCGACCGACTATCACTGTAACGAGCGGAAAGACGTCAAAATTTAAATTGGTGCCCTGTTATGCAATAATCTAGAACTGTTTTACTTCTCTCATATATAAAATCGTCGGGCAATTTCCATTTCCAGAAGTATATCTGTGATGTTCTCATGCAGAAAGAGCAAAATACAAATACAATTTACAAACTATTTTATTTTTATTTTTAGAAGAAACATTTATTAATTTTTGGTAATAAATTTCCTTTTCTTAATTTCTCTTCACTAAGCAAAGCCGCATAAGGAATTATATAAATTAGTAAATCTATAACAAGACCGGAATTGTAAATATTAGAAGAAGGATTTTCGTGTTGAAAGCAAAAAAAAACTATATTTTGATCTTAGCTGCAGAAGCAAATGGATTCTTTTAATCGTATTCTCGAAAAAAGTTTTGATTTATGCTAGGCAAAAATGACGAAAAATTGTACAAGCTATTGTGTTAGCTTATAAAAAAAACACACTAGAAAAAGCTGCCCAAATAAAAAAAATCCAGCTATTTGCTTCGAATTGAGTTTGAAAATTCAGTGACAGTGTTTCGATCTCTTACTATCTGTTAACCGTTACAGAGAGAAGCAAATATCTTGCTACACTCATAAGAATTTTAGAAATACACGCTTCGATTGAAACTTAAACAAGTTTCTATTAAATGATTTAAAGAAAACTGCTTTATTACATATAAAGAATGCACACTTTTAAAATATAATTTGAACTTTTTACACAACTGATTTATAATTTTGCAGCATTATATGGAAAAGCAGAATTTCTGATACTTCTAAATTTGAAAAAAATATATTATCTTGAAAAATACAAAAAAGTAGAAAATCAAATTTGATTTTTATATAATCAATATTTAAAATTTATTTCGATTCAGTTAACTTTTTAATGATAATTAATGTAGGAATTGTATTTTCCCGTCTAGCTTAAAAGCGTAAGTTTAATTCCTTCCTAATAATATTCTTTCATTTTCCGTACAAGCTCATTTGAATATTGTTGTGTCAGCGGAAAGATATCGGAAGATAACGATCACGCGCTTTCTCACGGACGGTGCTAATCACGTGATGCGTGGGTGTTTTTCCGTTGAAACCAAGTGTAATGTTTTAATACGAGGAGATGACTTTTTGAAATCAAGAAGAACGGACATGCTATAGATAGGTGAGCATAACGAGCTAAGGGGGTCTCTTCCCTGTTAGCACGGCGGTGATGGGCGATGTCTATAACTAACTAATCTTCAAACGAGGTGTAAGTTTGATATTTTAATGGCTAACTAACAAACACTGAATCTCTCTTGTCTTATCTGTAAATAAACATCTGTGTAAATAACTTTCTCATTTTATGTTTTATTAATAAAATAATTTAGTTTTTAAACTACTGTTTCTCCTCCTTTATCTTTGGTGCATTTCCCCCTAGAGTGCCCATAAGATAACAGATTTTCTACAAGTTATATTGGCTTCGGCCAAGAACAATAATATTCCTATAATTATGGCTGCTCAAGCTGGGATTATTTCCCCATCAACTGTATTTCTACATTTATTAGTTTTAGAAGTAGTTAATCAAAAATGTACTCGCATTCATTTCATTATTTAAATTTCAAAACGATAGAATTTCTTTCTATGTGCATAAAACTGTCGCATTTCAGATTAATTTTCAAAATTTTCTGCAATTATCTAAGTGGCTAATTTTAATGTTTTTTATCCAGCCAATATCTTTAACAAAACTGCATTCTGGAATATCGGATTTTCGTTTGATTCAGATCACAGCTCAAACTCCTATACTAAAAATTGCAACACTGAAGGAGTTCACGTGTTGGACAGACATCGGATCTTTCGAGAGGATAAGTACTCTTTGCAAGAGTTATAGATGAACAAATATCTTATCACTAAAAGAATCCAAAGTCAAAACTGCTGGGACATACTTGCAATGAAAAGGAAATGAAAGATTTTTTATTTAAATTTCGATGCATTGGTATGCTTTAAAGCTCCAGCTTGGCACCAGAGTTGTTTTAAAAGCTAGATATTCGACAGATTTGATTTCGAAGTACCTGCTTAGGCAGGTACTTCGATACTATCTCACAGTAGCTCATCAATAGAGCTAATTTTATTAACGAGAAACCTATCAGATGTAATTCAAGATGAACTTTTTCTAGATTTGTCACAAAATATAGCAAGCAAAATCATTATCATGCAATGCCATGGTATGTCTAGCGTGAAGAACGATAGTAGATAGTCAGAAGATTCGGTTGATATGTATGTGGCGGTTCACCACCAGCGCGGAAGAATACAGCAACAGCGCGGATGGATACAACACCGCGGATGAAGACGGAGTAAACCGGTTCTCGCAGTGTATTTTTTGAATAAATGAATTTTTTCTGAAATGGAAGTTCCTTCTTTAAGAAACATTTAGTCGTTAAAGGAGACATGATTATGGTCTTCCCAAATCTTGCATCATATATTATATCCATGATATGAAAATAGGTTGGAACACATCTGCATATCCGAAAGAGTTCATAGTGGCTTATTTGCATACATTTCATTTATCCACCATTGTTTCATGGCGACTTTTTGGCGAATGTCTGTTTCGACGAACACCGATTTCAGTGATGTATTGCCAACGAAAGACTAAATTTCTCCTGAAATAAAACACTGGTATGACTTATGGTAGGCCCATTCGAAAGCTGATAGAATGGACAAGTTTTTGGTAAATTTGACAGATTTTACCTTTAGCGGTGTTTGCGGTATTCAATATTAAAGATTTTGGCGACAATTCGATTTTGCATTTCGCCTACATTTCGACACTTGTAACTCGGCTTTAAATCCAGGTATTTTGATGAAAATAGTGACATCTTAAAGGATTTGAACTGCCCTTTTAGAATATGTATTTTTTTAATGTGGATCTGCCAAACACTTTTTAAATTTGGATTTTTTTCACGATTTTTAGCAAAATCATTTTATACGCCATAACTTGCAAACGGTTAGAGATGGGACAGGGCTGCTATAGTGTTTTATGATCCCCGTGGGCTCTTATATCACCCTCTTTCGTTTGGCAGAATAGATCAAACTCACCCTGTATACGGATAATACAGTGTGTTTTTTATATTTGGTTATGGGAACAACTTACGCTTCACCGACTATAGAACATCATTCATTTTCTTATGACCTTTCCTTCCTATAGTCAAACATTATTCTTTTTCCTACTGCATCTTTATCGCCACCAATATATTCTACTCAGAATGTCGATTGGTTCATTGATTTTCACGGATTTTATTACTAGGTTGTGGAGCCATCATGAATTGATTCGCTTATGTATAGCGCATATCATTCCGGCTGGTAGATAAAAGTTCCTCACTTATATGCACTTGCCAGGCTACTTGCAATGTAATCATAAATCATGCAGAGTAATGAACATGATGTACAGCGGCATTATCAGCATGTCAATAAAGAAGCTTGCCACCTACTCTGTGTTTGAATTTCTTGCTCTTCTCTTGCTGTTTGCAAGTATGTCCTGAATAATGGAGTATACTGTCACTGATGTGCTGCACATTAGCAACCATTTCATTTGCTCTGTTTTGCATTCACATGAGATTATTCCAATGACTGCGAGCAAATCTTGGTCTACAGGGAGAGTTACGAATGTCCTCACTTGCAATATGGTTTACCTAAATGAAGAGACTGAAAAACTTTACTACGAGTTGTGAAGTAGTAAATCATGAAGTTTATTTTTTAAACTTCATCAGAAAGTTATATATAATTTTTGAAATATGTTTCAAAACTAATAACGGGTACCACTCCAAAAATATTTTATTATGTTGGTGCAAGAATAATTGCGGTATTCACAACATATAGCTTAGCAACCTTCATGAATGATTTCAGCCAGTAATACAGTTTATTTCATTTGATGTCAGGTATCAGTTCCTTTAACCTTACATGTTAACATTACCTTAATTTTATTAAGAGCTGTTTGTGTGTTTACATTATCTATTTCTTACACTATGTTGAGTTTAACATAGTGTGAGGAAATGCGTGCGATCTCATTGCATCCTTATCATTGTGACTTTTACATTCAAAGAGTTTTGCGAAAACACAAATAAATGATAATTTGATGGTGCGAAGTCCGGGCTTCATGATGGTAATAGCATCACTTCTGAACTAACTCCAATAATTTCTAACATTACTAAAGATGTGCATGTTCTTCCGTTATCATGGAAAAACAGGATTCTAAACGACTTGGAAATTCGTTTAGCTTCCGATCTGATTTCAATCGATGAACTTTCAATGATGAAAGTTCATTCATTGTTTCAATATTATGACTTTATTTCGTAGGAAAAATATTCAATATTTTTTCTACAACCAAATACTAACCTTTGTATGTATTACTATATAGAATTAAGTACATTTCGAAAAATACAAAGTTTCAATCATAATTCTGTAGTCGATGAGTGTATTATAAAGAAATTTGAATTTTTAAAATTATAAATGACAAATCCATAAATTTCTCATACTTCTTAGTCTGAGTTGCTAAGATTTGGTAGAATTACACAAAAGGATATCGAAGTTAAAGATAAATCAACTGTTTCAGACATAAGTGAAATAACATGAATATCTTCTACATTCCTAATAATTTTATTTTGTCATCATTTTATATTTTGAATTATAGAATAAATTAATTATCTAAAGAAAAATATTAGGTTTATCTATGTTTCCTTTCCTTTAGATAAATATAATATATTCATCATAATACTTTTGTAATGTGAGCGCGTGTCGATATTTGCCATAAGGTTTTCTAATATCCAAGCATACATTTTCACTGAATAGCAAACATGTAACTACCGGATTTCAGTTTCCTTTTTCGGCTATGAAATAAGCAACAATTGCATTAAAAGCCCCACTTTAACCTTATCTCTTAGACATTTATAGCCGCGAAGGATTTTTTGTACCCCATAAAAAGTAACTATCAGAAATGCAAGAAACAGTCCATTTTGCGAATAAAAACAAACGACAAATCATCTAAAGGAAACTAAAATAAATAAAAGAACTCAATTTTTAAACAACGTCTAATTGGACTCCTTCAAAAATTTCTCCTAAGTCTGAAATTTGGAATAATAAAGTTTACATTTCTTCAGGCCCTAAAACATCCTTCCAGAAATAACATCTCTTGAAGACCCTAGGCTGACGTTGAGCCTATATTGAGGTGAACACCTGACGATGACGAAAAAAAAGAAACATAAAGACCAATGATGGGTTTCTCTTTTCAGTTCACTTAGGTTTACAGTATTGCTTTTCCTTAATGCTGTGCAGTATCATTTCTCCCACAAAATGAAGTATGCTCACAAAGCCTTATCAAATTGCTCCAGATTTCCAGAAATTTTTTTTTTAAAGGAGGTTCAAAAAGAAAAAAGTACATTAATGCTTAGGAAAAAAAAATGATGGCCAGTTACTTTAAATCTGTAGATATCGGTGTTCTCTCGCATTTTCTCTCTATATTTGTAAAACATTTATCTTATTTCGGTTGATTTATGGTTTTAAAAGGCCGCGTTTAATATAAATGGAGATATAACAATGATACAAGGGCAGGTTTGGAGATAAATCTTTTTAAATAATATCCTATCAAATGCATTTTCAAACGAGCCATTATTTTAGAAACGGGAAAAGAATTTTATTCATTTCTTCTATTCCTATTTCTTTGAATAATATCGCATTTTACATTAGATTTACATCTTTTCGATATATTTGAATGATGGCATTTTCAATGACATTTTTTAAGAATCCAAAATAATTAGGTTTTAACTTCTTGTACGAAAGGAAATATTTAAAAAAAAGAAGCCGATAAATAATATTGAATTCTTTGATATACAAATTCTGCAATAAGTATGCTCCTCAAAATATCAAGTGCTCCAGTTTCAAATTTTTTTAAAGGGGGGGTTCAAAAAGAAAGAATTCCTTAATGCTTAGAAAAAATGATGGCCGGAACACTTTAAATCATGAATCGATTGTTTCATTTCTCTCTATTTGTAAAAGCGTTTATCTTATTTCAGTTTGGTTATGGGTTAGAAATTACGTTTAATATAATATCGATATAACAATAGTAAAAAATTTGGTTGGGAAATAAATCTATTGGCAAATATCTAATAATGCATTTTTTCAAACGAGCCATTTATTTTTTTTTAAGGAACGGAAAATAATTT
>BGPR01038928.1:0-14500 GCA_013235015.1 Araneus ventricosus | reverse complement strand
TGCCCACAGTGACACGAAAAAGTTTTGAAAACAAAATCAAAACAAAATATACACATCAGATTGTAGAAATGCATGCTGGGAATGAAAGCATATGACGTCACCTGCCGCTAGGAAGGTCACTCGTCCGGAGAAACTCTCGCTGTTAAATCTCCCTAGCAAAAAACTGTTTGAACTGATCAGGGAAAAATTAATTTAAAAAAATGAAAAAAGATATTTTAACCGTTCTTGTTTTAAATCCGACAGAAATGTTCCAGTTATAAACTGAAAAAAATGAAAATTATAGAGATGTTAGAACGTCAGATGCGATAATTTGAAGAAATCTTTATTAAAAATTACCATAAAAGTGACTATTTTTTAAAAAATCTCATAATTCAGGAAATATCGTTAGACGTTAGAATCAGGTTAGAAACAAACTCTATTCAAAGCAAATCGTTTGTTCTTTCCGATGGTGTAACTGTTTTTTTCGTACTATTATTCGAAGCCATGCTATTGAGAAATGAGTGCGAAAAATCACACAAAACAACACAAAATATTAAGTAAAACATTTTCTAGAATAAATTTTAAAATTTCGGCTTCGAGGTGCATTCAGTCACCATTACGACTACCTGCGAGCCAAATTTCATAGCTGTAAGTGCGATAGATTCGTCTGGACATCGCAGACACACACACGCACGCACACAAACATTGCCTTTTATAAGTATAGATGCGTGAGATTTTATATAGTGCATATGTTAACAGACGTTGTGTTGAGGTTAAAAAGGAAGCTTCTGAACTCTGTTTTGCCGCTAATAGAAGATTTGTGCCCATTGACAATAGTGTGCGGTGTAGCCTTTTGGGTGTTTTTTCGGAACTAACTAAATTCGCATACATTAGTCTTCTAAATCGAACCAATATAAACTAAAATACATAAACTTGAGGTGAATGGAGCATCTATAAAAACTGCATTCAAAATTAGAGAACATAAGAAACTAATATCAGAAAACAATTTCTTTAAATATGATAGCTTATTTTTAAGAATCAGTCAATAGCGATAGCAGGTCTTAAATAGGTCTATCGAGAACGTGACAGGATTTTGCGATGGCTTATAGTAGAATCTAGCCATCAAGGTTTGGTTTAATGGTACAAGGACCAAATTGGCCATACTGCCCCAAACGTTCCATCAAGGTTTGGTTTGCTTTAATAGCACAAGGGCCAATTTGGCCATACTGCGCCAAACGGTCCATCAAGGTTTGTTTTGGTTTAATGGCACAAAGGCCAATTTGGCCATACTGCTCCAAACGTTCCATCAAGGTTTGGAAGTCGCATTTTTGAGTCGAAATTCTACAAACATGCCTTGCGTATGTGAAATCAGCTCTCGTTAAATCTGGCCTCGTGGGTAGAAACCATTACGTTGGTGCGGCTGGAAAATCCAGAAAATTGGAGGGTCGGCTCAGATATCGGTTCTTGTTGTCTTCCAATGATTTAAAACCACGATGTCCACCCCAAAATAACCTTCGCCTAGTTCCTAAGCAGGTCTTTAATCACACTAATCTAAATTCGAAAACTTGCTAAATTATTCGTGACAAGAAGGAAAACTGAATACTTTCAAACAAATAAATTATATGACTGCGAAGACTGTGGATTTCTGGGTACAGCTTCGATATAGGACGCCAGTGGCGAGATTTTGTAATATTGGCGGCTTTGGCGACTTTTTGGTTAAAGTTAAATTTAAGGTACGGAAATTCTCGGTTTTTTGGAATTAAAAAAAAATAACCTAGATTCCTAATATTCAATGAAAAATTGAAGCTACGTGGTTCTCGCTTTGCTGAAAGCGAAGCCGCTGATGTTTTTTTTAAGTTTAAAAAGTTGCCCGGAATGCGTACGCAAGAGAACACTAAAATGTCGCCATGTTTGTTTAGGCAACAAAAAAGTCACCAATATTATAAGAACTCGCCGGCGGGGTCCTATATCGAAGCTGTTCCCAATTCTGATTCTGCAACTTAGTGTTTTGGTGAATTGTTGCATTTTCGAATATAAGTTAAAACTTTTTTTTTATCTTCGTCTACAATTTTAGATCATGTTTATGTGCGTGACTGTATTTATTTATTAATCCCGTTTAATAACACATGTTATGATTAGTAAGCGTTTGTATTTTCTCACAGTGTGAGTTTAAAATGGAAGTAAAAAGTGAATATATCCGAATTTCTTTTAACAATGGATAAGAATTAATTTATCATAAAATTCTCATAATGCGTGAATTATAGAAACCTTCATAACTGCACATTAACAAGATAAATACGTTCAATAAATGATAGTTTTTTCATAATTTTCTTCTTTTAAATTATTTCTTGCATGTTTACAAAAGTCACAAATACGTGACGTTTCTTCCAAAGAGCGGATTTCACTTGTAGCTGACTGAAAAAGTTCCAGCTGATGTTTTTAATTCTGATAAGGTATCGGCACTATTTAATATTGTTTTTTTGTTTGATGTTTATCTTTAAAGAAGTTTTAAGTTTAAGGCGATAAAACAATGCATCTCTGTTAAAGGATTACATGTGTATAGATCCAACTGATAGATACTGACCGATATGTACCATTGAAACCGTCCTGATGTGACGTCTACACGCACGGAGTATTGTTCGAAATCTTTTAAATTAAATAGTATAAATATTCTTTTAAAAATATGCTGCGTCGGAAATTGATCGTACGAATAGTAAGTAACTAATTCCAAAAATTTGCTTATAAACTTGTTATAAACTAGAAAATCACCCGTCATGGTATGACGGGTGCAAATTACCTCTTCATTCGAGAGATTTCCCGTCAAATTTGACGAAGAGAAATGTTTAGCATTGATTGAAAAAAATAAAATAAACATGTTTTAAGAGAGGAAATATTTTTTTATTTACATATTTCTTTATTCGAAAAACCTCTTGGTGAACAACATTCGGTATGAAGTATTTTTCGTTGTTTAACAATTTCATTATTATTCAATAACCATGAAATTCTAATAATCAGATGCATCGTGGCGTCCAAACTATATCCACGCGCATGATATACCACTGACGTCACTTACTACTTTATATTAAAAAGTGGAAATTAACTTGATATATATGATTAATATAATTTAAAATTTCTCGGGAACTCTTGATCATAGCGAGATAAATTTTATATCAATCGATAGAAAATTTTATTTCACTAATTTAGAGCTATTAAATTTGAAATTAGAACGACAATTAATCTTTTAAATTACTCAAATTTAGGTGTTCTAACAATGAAATAATGCTGTTTAACGTCTCACAGTGCTACGGCGCGAGTTTTATTGTTGGTGACGTCAGAGCGCTACCGAGAGACAGATCTGGGCTATTATATTAGCAATTTTGCGATATTGAATAAACAAAATATATCCATCTTTCTCAATATATTTTTCAATCCATGCAGAAACTTAAAATGTACGTGTTTAAAATATGTCGCAATAATTAAAAACTGAGCAAAAAAATGGATTTATCAATAGTCATTGTAATCATGCTTGTAAGCTTTTCATGAAGTACTGGAAGGAAGATTTTAATATTTTTTTAAAATAAGGTAGACGATGTTTAATTTGATCATACGGAAAGAATAATTTACATTTGTATATTTCATTTACATAATATTGTAAAATCTTTTTTCAAACTTAAAAGCCCATGGCATTTTAAGGAGACGCTTTTTTTGTTCAATTAACTTTCTACTATTTTTATTTTGGAAATTTTCGACATTTGAAGCAATTATTTATTACCTTATTTATCTTATTTTGTTGGCCTTTTGAATTGTCATACATTTTTGAATTGAATCAACAATATACTCCAGGGATATCGCAAATGTAAGTGCGCATTTAGTTTAGCATCTACTGTTCAGCAACGGATTCCGAGACTATCACTTTTGGACGATTTTACACCGGAAAGGGGTGTCAGGCAATGAGTCATATGAGCGCATTTCCAGAGTTCTTTCTTAGATCGCGCTCAGTAAAATGTAAACATCACCCTTCCTTCTTCATTTCCCCCCCTATGATGAAAATAACTCCGCCCGGCGCATGCGCAAAAGCGCGGAGGTTTTCCGAATCCGTTGCTATACAATAACTGTAAGCTGTCTTATTATATGCTAAGACGTCGCGTTCGTTTGAATGTGCAATATACCAAAATCATTGCAAAACTAAATTTGCCTCCCTTTTAGCGGCCAGATTTTATCACCATCTTGGCGATTTATCTCGGTTGCTTGGCGATTAAATCTTGTATCACACGAGAACGAACTTACACGATTGCGTGCTTTTCGTTTGACTGTGTTCAATATGTTCTGCAAGATAAAACAATATCGCAATGAAGTTCATTAGCGAAATTTGAGCGAGTTTTATTAACTGGAAATGCATTTTTATCTCCTTTTCTATATTGAGAATGCCAAGCGTATTTTTTTACATTAACGTCTAATATTATGGAAATGAGTTTTCTGCTTTGCAAACTTAATTTGGCACTTGTTTGTTAAAGCGGCCACCGAGATTACTTGGCGACCTTCGGATTTCGCCAAGCTCGTAAGTTCAGTGTTCTACAGTTCTGATCATTTCCAAACGGATTTATTTAGGACTGCCGTCGGGCTTCTGTACACTTCTGTTGACGTTTTGACGAAGGAACGTTTTGAGGTGAGACCTCATTTTGGAATTTTAGAAAACGTAGATACCTAACATTCAATGAGCAAGCGTAGCCACTAGGTTCCCGCTTTGATGAAAGCGAAACCGGTGATGTTTTTTAAGGTTTAAAAATTTGCCCGGTACCCACTTCAGATATCGCAGACATCGCATGCGCAATTTGTTCTTTGCAGATGCCGGAGTTCGAAATTTTCAATTTAATACTGATTTTTACTTATATTCTGATAAATATTTTTATTGTCTCACTTTGGGTCCTAGTAATACTCTTCAAGCTCTTAAAAATGACACCAGAATCAACCTACTAGATAAACGCGTTTCCACGATACACTTGTTTATAACCTTACATAAAGCTAATTCTTAACAATCACGCGCATGCGCCTACACTGGTACGATGACGTCACGGGCAAAACAAATACTATGCGACAAACTCTTACAGATATGATCTATCAGTTCTGAGGTCAACCATTCTTTTCGCGCTATTAGTCTCGTAGTTATTACCGATTCAAATCTGACGGTATTTTGTCACACAAAGTTCGACCGACTATCAGTGTAACGAGCGGAAAGACGTTTTCACGTCAAAAAAATACAACCTTATATATGTTAGCAAGCGATTTTTACAATTTTGCATTATGAGAGGAAATTTAACGTTTGTTAGTTTGAACAGATGAGGCAATCGCTATTTGGCAGATGCAATTTCCGACCAAGATTGAGATTGTTGTTAGACTTATATTTTAATATACCATGTTTACTATTGTTGCAAGCCTGTTGTAAGTTCATGTGAACAAAAACTTCCATGTTACTGTCATATTTAAACTACATTTCTTTGACGTCTAATCTAATTTACGCCGATATATTTTTTACATTTCTTTTTGATTCTAATTTAAGGGGAGTTGGAACCCTTATTCCAAAAATGTTAAATTGGCCACTTCAATTGGCCTCTTCTCAAAAGCTGCTATAGATTCAGGTTTGAAATTTTTATACAAGTACATCTCTCTCATTATACTAAAATGATTCTTTTAAAGAAATTCAGAAGTTTATTTTTTACAATTTTTTTTGTATAAAAAAAATGTTAAATTTGCCACTTCGATGTACCTTTTCTCAAAATCTGTTATGAATACATGTTTGAAATTTTTTGTACAATAATGAACACCTTTCTCCACTGAAATGAGTTTTTGTTTGATTTTTTTATAAATTTGTAAAATATTTAATTAAATATAGCGAAATTTTACCCTATTTTGACACAAAAAAATTGTAAAAAATAAATTTTTAAAGTTTTTTCAAAAACCTCATTTCAGTATAATGACAAATGTGTACTCCACTTGTATAAAAAATTTCAAACACGAATCTATAACAGTTTTGAGAAAAGGTACATCGAAATGGCCAATTTTACATTTTCGGTATAAGGGTTCCAACTCTCTTTAATATGTAGGTGCACGAAAAGTTCCAGAACTAGCTCTGTAAAGCACCACAAAATAACATCACAGGGCTGTACTTCTGACGATAGTATCTTGCAGTTTTGAAAACAAAATACGCCAAATCAGATCGGGAATCGTTATAGCAGTGTTTTTGAAATTCTAATTACTGTTCAGCAACGGATTCCGAGACTACCACTTTTGGACGATTTTACACCGAGAAGGGGGGACAGGCAATGAATCATAGGAGCGCATTTCCGGAGTTCTTTGTTAGATCACGCTCAGTAAAATGTAAACATCACCCTTCCATTCTCACTTTCCCCTATTTTGAAGAAAATAACTCCGCCCGGCGCATGCGCAAAAGCGCGGAGGGTTTCCGAATCCGTTGTTATACAATAACTGCACGCTGTCTTATTATATGTTAAGACTTCGCGTTCTTTTGAATATGCAATATACCAAAATGATTTCAAAACTAAATCTGCCTTCCTCTTAGCGGCAAGATTTTATCCCCATCTTGGCGATTTATCTCGGTTGATTGGCGATTAAATCTTGTATCAAACGATAACGAACTGACCCTATTGTGTCCCTTCTGTTTGATTGTTTTCAACATGTTCTGCAAGATAAAACAATATCGTAATGAAGTTCATGAGCGAAATTTGAGTGAATGTCAGGATGTCGGAATTGGAAAATTTTATCGAGTTTTAAAATCATAGAAAACAAAGAGAAGAGACTAAAACTTGCAAATCATAAAGAAATTCGCATTTCTCATCCATAGATAGTGGCAATACGTCTATAACAACAACGAAGCGACAGTTGCTTTAGGTCTTCAGCCGGCCATTCACTTGAAGTGTAGCCATGCCATTTGTCTAAGGCCGTTTATCCTCCACCCACTTTAATCGAAAAATACAGGTACGCCAATCACAAGGACGCTAACTCTGAATGAAGGTAGGGGGGCGATCTCCTTTCCCTCTATACAGCTGCTTGTCAATCGCTCTTCGATTCTCCCAAGTCAGCAGATTTTAATTTACGCTACCTTCAAAGCGAAGCTTCAATCTACGCAAGGCATTGTTCTTTTCGCTAACCTCTTTCAGGGTCCCTCTTATTTTTCGTTTCAATTTCAGTTCAGAGGGAATTCCAACCGTGGCAAGCCGTTTGGCTAATTTACATACATTTTTAACGCTTTTTTCTTCTCGCGTCCCAAAATATACACTTTGTCTGTGAAATGAATGTCCGGCTTTAAGCTGACAGTGCATCTTGGGATCAGTCCCGTAGTTAACCCTCTGACTCCGTATCCCGAGATTTCCGCGGGAAGCAAGTCTACTTTTTGCTGTATCTTGCGATTTTCACAGGCTAGTGTATTTACTTAATACTTTTATAGCGTTGGATCATATTATAATAATAAAGCATTGCATATAAATAACAACTCGTTTGGCTCAACGGTATTTGAACACGTTTGCAAACGTTGCATCTAAATAGTGATTTAAAAAAAAATAGACCGTAGGCTGTCTCTGCGAAACGGCCGCTAGGGTTGAGGGGCGTAGACTTACTTACCTTACTCAACTGTGACTTTCTGTGACTAAAGTAGCTGTATGTAACTATTAACTCTATAGTCGATAGTGATTATTAGTCTAGTGTGACTATGTGACTCTATGTAAAATTTTTCGTGATTTTCATCAACTTTGCAACTCTACAGTGACTAAACCGTTATTCCAAATTCTAAAATTCTTTTTGCAATCTTTAACATCTACCTTTCCCTGTTAAATGAAACTAAAATCAACTGTCTATGTTATTTGGTTGCGGAGCTATAAGCGTTTAACTTTAGCACAAAATTCGACGTAATTCAACAATTCTTGCGTAATATTTCGCACGACCGATGAATGAATCGCCTTAGTCTGCGGGCGCGCGCACGCATCGGTCGCTGTGACGTCATCAAAATGTTTCGTGATTTTCATGAATTTTGCAGCTCGACTGTGACTAAACCGTTATTCCAAATTCTAAAATTATTTTTGCAATCTTCAATGTCTACCTTTCTCTGTTAAATGAAACTAAAATCAACTGTGTATGTTATTTGGTTGCGGAGCTATAAGCGTTTAACTTTAGTGTGAAAAGCATCATAATTTTTTCCTTTCCCGACGCATCATTAGACCACTATGGAAAGACGTAAATCTACGTCAAAACTACAAAGTCGGTTAATAGGGCGCAGTGGTGTAGTCGCAAAATAAGCAGTGTCGGAACGCTCTAGTCTAAATGACGAAAATCACGCTGTTTTAACTCTTTAACAACGAAAGGGCTTTCTTCGCCTTTAAATGGTAAGCATCTGGTCGCCCGAAACCGTCCAAACCGTCAATAAAGGATTAAGGAGGTTTTTACACTTTTTTCTTGTTTATATCTCGCAAAAAGAGGCAGTGCCGGCTTTTCGGTGTGCTCCGGTTCCATTACACTCCTTATAGGTAGGTTTGCCAGACGTCCCGGTTTTCAGACAAAATCCCGGTGTCTCGGCCGGTTTACTTCACGTCCCGGTAAAAATTAAATTTGATTATAGATGACCAAAAAAGTCTAAAAATAATTAACTGTGAAGGATTATTTAGGATAATTACTTTGTCAGTTATTTCCCTAAGTTATTCAGTTATTTCAAAGTTAAAACTATAGAAGAGTGATGGTCTGCTAATAAATAACATTGTCATCGTATCGTCTTGTCTCGCCAATCGTGACCATGCGCGATGCAAGAGGCTCTCCGGGCGAGTCCAATATTGAGCACTAAGGGGTGTAGCTTTAGCCGTGTAACAGTCCGTGTAACTAAAGTAAAAGAATTTTGTGAATATGCCGAGATACAGTACCGTAAACTCATTCAACACGGGAACACCCGGGTTCCTTCAATGATTCCCGCGCTGGAAATAATTTTACAGATTTTTAAAGGTCAGAAAGTGTTTTTTTAGACCAAGAAATGTGCCCATCAACAATAAAAAACTTGTTTACTGATTCAACGGGCGAGCTCTACTTGTGGTTTGTTCACGGACAGCTTGCACTGTTTAACAAGGCCATCCTGGGAATGGAAAAAGATAACACTACAGCTTTTGAGGCTGCTGAAGCTCACAAAGCTCTCAAAAGAAACCTGACAGAGAGAAAGGCTTCAAACTTTATCCCTATGGGCGCAAAGAACATATACAGAAATCTAGATGAGCAAGTCCGTAACAGTGTGAAAGAAAAATTTGATGGCTTTTATGAAAGATGCATTGCATACTTGGACCTCTGGAGAATAGTTTTGGAAACGCTGAACAGTTTTCATGGGTCAACCTAACCAAATGCTGTTGATTGGGAAAACGCCGAAACTTCTGCTGAAATTATTAATAGCAGTCTTCTTGATGTACCCGATATGAAAATAAACAATGATCAGCTGTTTGACGAAATTGTGCTTGCTAAGGAGTATTTGCAGTCAAATTGGGAACAGTGGAAGCAAGAAGAGACTACCAGAGATGTGATTATTTCAAGTGAAGAAGAATGGCTCAGGCTGTTTGGTCACTTCAAGGAGAATCACATAGCAGCCCCCAATCTGATCAAGATTGTTGAGTATGCCTTCTGCTTACCTGGGACATCAGCACCAGTTGAGAGAGTATTTTCTTTGATGAACAACGCATGAACTGATGATAAGGGTTTGATGAAGGAATCTACGGTTAAAGGCTTGATGACATGTAAAATTAATATCGGATTAGCTTGTGAAGATATTTACAACAAGATTAAAAACAAAAAAGACTTTCTAAAAAAAGTCCTAGTTAATGAAACGTACACGTAAATATTGCTCAAATTTTTATTCCTCATTCAAAGTGTTTTTTCTTACTTAAGTAACTTATAAATATTAACATGTAAGAAATAAAATGTTTACATTTATATGCTTGTGTCATTTATTATTACCCCTGGTTTAGGTTCCTAATCAGTAACAATTTATTCATAGCATTGAGAATAAACTATCCTCTAAAACACTCTATAAAAACTCTCCAAGGGCGTGTACCCTTAAATGTTTCCCGGTTGAACATTTCTGAAATCTGGCAAGCCTACTTATAGGGACTTCCTTCGAAATTCAGTTCGGCTTACTGTGCAGGTATTTGGCACTTAGTACCAGAAGTTTACTGATTTTTTTTGTCAGAGCTTTAAGGTGCCTCTTGCAGATCAAAATTTTTTTTCGAGAGGTTTTGCAACAAGCGATAAATGGAATCAAAGAATCTCTAATAAACGAGTCTAGCAGACAAAAACATGGCAAATAGCTGGTGGTTAACAGATGTTGCGTGGGTTAAAAGAGAAGCTTTTAAAGGCTTTTTGTTGCTTACAAGAGATGTAGACCACATTTACGGTAATGACTGTTAGCCGCTATAGCACGCAATGTCTAGTTTCTTAGACGGCGTTTTTGGAACTAACCAAAATCGTTTATTCAAGCATTCTAAATCGGATCAATGTAATCCAGAACACACAACGAGAAGGTCACTGCAACATCCGTTAAAACTGCATAAAAAATTAGCTATTACGAGAATATAATTTCAGTATACTGTTTCTTAATATACTATAAAACCACGACGGGTGAAAATTGCCTCTTCATTCGAGAGATTTCCCGTCAAATTTGACGTGTTTAAACAAATATATATGCGAGGGAAATGTTTAACATTGGTTGAAAACAAATAATATAAACATATGTTTTATGACAGAAATATTTTTTTATTTGCATATTATTTACATATTTCTTTATTCAAAAAACTCTTGGTAAACAACTCGTCTTGGTGAAATATTTTTCTTTAACAATTTTATTATAATTCAATAACTATGAAATTCTCAGCTTGTGAAACGTAAGTCAAAAGTTGAAATTTCAAAGGTATTCTTTTTCGAAATTCTAATCAAAACAAAGCACTTTTCTGCTTGTCAAACGTTGTCAAAATATATTATCAAATTGTATCATCACGATTGTAATAAATAATCAGATGCATCGTGCCTCCAACCTGTATCACGCGCATGATATACCATTGACGTGATTTACTACTCTCTATTGAAAAATGGAAATTAATTTGAAATATATGATTAAGATAATTTAAAATTTCTCGGGAACTATTGATTATAGCGAGATAAATTTTATATCAATCGATAGCAAATTTTATTTCACTATTTTAGAGCTATTAAATTTGAAATTAGAACGACAATTACTTTTTAAAATTTAAAATTACTGAAATTTAGGTTCTCTGACAATGAAATAATGATGTTTAACGTCTCGCAGTGCTGTGGCGCGAGTTTTATTGTTGGTGACGTCATAACGATACCGAGAGACAGATCTGGGCTATTATATTAGTAATGACGGCAATTGAATTACACTATCCGGATCAGAAGTATCCGGGCACTTTCGGATTTATACATTTTTGCGAATTTCTTCAGAAAGGCTGGACGAACTGCAGTTGAACTTCAACCATGTAATGAATAGTCTTGAACTCACATTTTACAGTAAAGATTCAGCCACGATGGCATTTAGGGGACCGAAGAGAAATTGAAGATGAAAGGGGATTTTGGTTCACCACGTTTCACAGAAAGCTGATAACGATTTGTTAATTTTATCGATGGTTATCCTTAATATACACAGTACTTACATGCATTTTCGTAAAAATAGCACCTATATTCTGGAAGATACAAAGGTTTTCTTAAAAAATCCCAAATTTTCCCACATGTGTTTTGCTTATAACAGGGAAAGTTTTCAACCAAATTATACGAAACTTGCAGAATACTTGACAATATGGTAGTGAAGTATTTTAATAAATTTTGAAGTAAATACTTTGAATATTAGAGGAAATATGAGTATTTGTAGTAAATCATTTTTACTGCGCATTTGCGAGACGTCGCGTAATTTTTCTTTCACAACTTCAAAGCCAGATATATAGGGCTACTTATACAAAAATTGAAGTTGAATACCATTAAGATTTAGAAAGATATCGGTATTGCAGAGAGCAAAATTTATGATTCTCTCTTAGTGAAACAAAATGATAAGGGTTTTTCCACTAATTGATATTTTTTAAACTTGAATTTTCGAATAAATTTATGGAATTTAATAAAGATTGAATATACTGAATGCCCATGCATACTTATAAATAAAATACTTAATTTAAATTGCAGTTCAATGATTTCTATCCGAATATTTAAGTTTAAAAAATAACAATTTGTTGAATGACCCTTTGTTTTTTAAACCTACGTCTACCCAATCATTAACTATTTCTGTTAATGTAATCTCGTGCTATCATTAGTGTCTATTGTTAAATTAAGCGGATGTTTCGGATTAGCCGACACGATCCCGGCTAATAATCATTTAATCTTCACCATCTAAAAATGCCGTGTTTTGAATGAAAGTTTCAGTTCACCCATTTTTCCCCCCTTATAAGTAAATAACCCATATTAAACATTTAAAACAAAATAAATTAACTTTTTAATTCATATCTATTTCAGTGTGTATATAATGGTAGATTAACAATATTTAAAGGAAGGATGGTATTAATGTCCGATATGAGTAGGTTCGAGCTATCATCAAACCTTTTGCAACTAATGGAACATACATGTCCCGAAAGAACTTTAAAAAATATTTTTGGAATAAAAATTCTTCGTGGGTTTAGTGGAAGCATTTCCCATAAGTCCTTCAAAATTTTGAGAAGTTCTCATTTACAGAAACATGTAGTGGCGAATCCAGGATTTGGGTCTGGGGGAGGCTGAGGTCATAAAAATTTTGTATCGTCGTGACGAATATCAAAACTCATGGCTTATGTAAACCAAAACACTTCAACTTTACAGACTTTACTCACCTGACAATAAGAATCGTAAAGAACATTACAATACTTAATAATTACATTATAATACTTATAATTTAAGAAAAATACAATGAAATAACTAGCTAAAAATGGTTTCGACCTACAAGTACGAGTGGAATGACTACAAAAGTGAGAAAATTTTCGAGCCAGGAAGCAATGTTTTCACGATTTTTTTTTAAGAAAACGGAGTTAAGAATTAGCAGTTTTAGTGATCTATACTTATAAAAGGGAATGTTTGCGTGTGTGTGCGTCCGATGTCCAGACGAATCTATCGCACTCACAGCCATGAAATTTGGCACGCAGGTAGTCGTAATGGTGACTGAATGCACCTCGAAGCTGGAATTTTAAAATTCAATCTAGAAAATTTTCTATTTAATGTTGTGTGTTGTTTTGGGCCATTTTTGGCACGTTTACGGCTGTAGTATCTTTTCTAATGATCGTTGAAAGACAATCAATGCCCCATCGGATAGAACAAACAATTTTCGTTCAAATGAAGTTTGTTTTGAGCTTCAAACGTAATTTACTGAGTTTTGAGAAATTTTAAAAAAGTCAGTTTTGCCATCGAAATTTAATTTTTGTTTTTAAATTTGCTGCATCCAACATTCTAATAAACTATTATTTTCAATTTTTTTCAGCTTATAACTGGAACGGTTCTGTCGTATTTAAAACAAGAATGGTTAAAATATCTTTTCTTGTCTTTTTTAAATTAATTTTTTTCTGGTCAGTTGAAAGATATTTTTATCTAGTGAGCTCCCTCCCGCGACACTTTTCCGGATCGTTGCTGGCAAATTGATTGGCTGACGGTGCAGAGCGCAGGTGACGTCATAACCTTCATCTGAATGACTTTGACTGTTACTTTCGGCAGTGTCTTAGCGTGTTTATGTCTCGCATATTTTATTTGCTTTATAATAACCATTTTCACGCTGCAATTTCTTAATATTGTTTCGGATTAACGTACTCTGTATTTTCTACAGTTGAAATGTCATTATCGCGAAGAAAAATGAGCGGGAAAATCAAAATAATGTGTATCTTTTGTTTTGTTTTCAGAACTTTTTCATGCCATTGTGGGCGGTTTTTTTTCATTTTGTTGAAGTCCTGATTCCACAGGCAAAGCCGTGCGCCTACTGCTAGTTTGAAATAAATTTAAGAATTCTGGTTTAGCTCTGGAGGAGACTGCAGCCCCATAGCACCTCCCTGAATTCGCCACTGAACCACTGCCGTAGGTTGTTGTATTGTGGATTTTTTTTTTACAGTATTGTATCAACTTATTGAACACATAACGAGTGTGTATGCTTTCTTTTCGGAAAATATCGAGTGATTTCAATAACATTTTGAACGATTTATAAATTTAAATTGCAAAATTTTTATATTTTTCTATACAGAATTACTCAATGAAGACTATTAGAACACATATGCTCCAGTGACCCCGGCGCTTTGGGCATATATGTCCCGGTCCTAATCCAGAGGTCGTATTTTTCCTAAAAATGAAACTCCTTTGTTTTGGCATTCTGGCGTGCTCTACTCAAAGTTCATGCTGCCAAAATTGTTGTGGTGTTGGAAACAACCTTAGTATATTGATGGCATATCTTCAGTTTTATAGTAAAGACGTCCCGTGT
>BGPR01038927.1:4469-14501 GCA_013235015.1 Araneus ventricosus | reverse complement strand
TAAAACACATTTTGTAATAATGCTTAATTGCCTTTATGTACAAATATGAAATTAGAACGAATATTTTTACGCGTTTTGAGTACATAAAACAAAAAACAAATTCCATTAAAAAATTGTTCCAATTATTATGCTTAGATTGCTTAATGTTATTTATCACCGTCAAAAATTGTTTCATTTACCTCCATTTTTTTTTCCCCTTTACCATCAAATACATCGTTTTTATGACTAATTGAGGGTTTGTTTTTTCCAAGTTCTTCCATTCTTCTGAATCAATAATCTGTTCTTTGTGCTTCAAGATGAAGTCTTCCACGAAATTTTTGAGATAGGAGTCGTTGTGGGTATCTGCTAGAAGTAAGAGTTCACTAGCATTGGCCGTGCTGAGGTTGTCAACCAAAAAGTTAGAGCATAACACCTTCAGTTTTTCAATAGCATACTTATCCCCCACGTAGTAAAGTTTAATAGCTGATTCCCACTGCAGGTTTTCCAGTTTATCGGAATACAGGAACAGCAGAAGTTGCTGCACAATATGGTTTTCCAAGTCATCCACATGGATGCTGTCAGTGTTTTTTCTTTCATATCGTTAGTTAGCATCGCTTTGAAGACTGATGATCTAGCACAAAGCACAATCTTATGAGCATGAAATGTTTTCGTTCCTGTTCTGAGCTCTACATCAGTAAGGCACTGATTGACGTAAATGGCTTTCATGTCTTCTGATGCAGTAGTGCACGCTGACAGCTTTTCTGCAGCATCATAGCCATCCTTATTGCATGTATTGTTACAACTCGGCTTTAGGGCCGCGGTGGGCAACTCATATTGAGTTTCTACAATTTCCTCAAACTCTATACCGGTGGAAAAAGTACATTCGCATATCAAAGATAATTCATCATTTGGCAAATATTCACCTTTCTTGTCCAGAATTATCTCCCTTGTTAGAGACAGGGGCAGTTTTTGAATGTCTTTTCGTGCGACATCACATCGATTATCAAACTCACCACATTCTATAACGTTTTTTGATCCATTTAGCAAAGAAATCTTTTGTTTGCGGATGATGTATTTACTATCAGAAGTCACGGTTTCCACAATTACCTTCCCCTCACAGTATGAACCGTGAGTAAAATATAGACTACTAGAAATGACACATCCTGTTTTTGATTGAGGTCGAATCTGGATAGTCTTCTTCTCATTTGGATTGAGAACACTGAAATTTTCCACTTTATGAAGGAAAGAAATCTTTTCAATTCCGATGCGAGTTCGAGCAGAGAACTGTTCTACCTTCTGAATGTCCCCTTCACCCTTCCACATCTTACAGCGCACACTCAAAGTGTCTTGGGGTAAGCTTTCCGCCTTTCTACGTAAAAGTCCCTCTTCTATATCCAGGAAACACCCAAATCCACGTCCAGGTCCCTTCATGAATGTGAATTCATCCTTTTCAGTTTTAAGCTGTGATCCATCCACTGCAATAATTGACAGTTCGTGCCGTAGAGAAAAGTTTACAGGACCATCATCATGTGCGCTTCTACCTAGGTAAAGAGAAATTTTACCTCTGCTTCTATCTGTATCTCCTCTTGGGTATAACCGCAGATTCCAAGATGTACCTTTCAATCCGTTGGGAGTGATATCCGGGCTGACCAGTTTCTCACCATTATCGTGCCAACAGTAACTGTAATTTTCTATGAACCACAAGAACCTGTATTCCTTGTTTTCGTCAGCCATGACACCTTGTATTATTCTCGATGCGCAAATCTGTGCGGTAACAACACGAAAGCGAAACACACAGAAATTGTTTAACAGCCTTATCAGATAAATTTCTGTCTCCTCTCATTCCATAATCAGCTGAGTGAAGTACAAACAAGTCAACGATAAACACTGCGAAACAGACAGAAGAACGAAGTCTGAACTAGTTCTGTTGCTTTTTTTTCTGTGCGTTTCCGTCCTTGAATGGATGATTTAGTCAGTTACAAACCCTGGCGCCATCTATATATTTATCATAAAACGAATGGTTTTCATAAAATGTAGTCTTTAGTCATAAAATGCAGTCTAAAAAAGTCCAACTATTTTTTTATAAAATGTAGTCTGTAGATATAAAATGTTGTCTAAATATTTTTCATAAAATGTATTGTGATTTTAGCAATACACATGGAAATTAAATTGCTTGCATATCAAACTAAAATCAAACAAGGGCAAATATAAACAAGGTAGAGTTTTAAGAAAGCTTCTAAAATAAAAAAAATTCAACATTCATTTATTGAAAATATAAAATAAAAGGCAAAAAATTGGAGATAAAATCATTGTTAACCTTTTACGTTTCCATGCGATAAGTTATAGAAAAAGGAAATATTCTAACCATTAAAAAATTCGAAATCATGTGAACGTGGTAATTTATAAACACGCTAAGTTAAAGGAATGAATTTCAATATATGATTTTTTACACCAAAATTTAAGTTCTGTGTAAGATTTCGGATAAAATCCATAAATGGCTAAACTGTTTGCCTCTCTATCTCTTTCCGTATGTATTCTCCGCTTCCAACATCAGAGAAAACCTTCTTCTCAATTATTACTTTTAAAATTTTACTCAGGAGGATTTTTAAAGAAAATTACTTACATTCATTCATAGATGTAAGATATTCTTTTACCGATAAGTACTTCCAAATGCAGAACAGTTTCATTTATGAATTTTCAAGAGTATTCACATCCAACAGTGAATATCTGTGAAAACCCGGCAAGCCTACTTCATTGAATTTTGCCTTCAAATCGAAATTTTATAGAATCTCAGTTACCTTCGCTTGCGCATTATACCATTCTATTTTTAAGATAGAATCTAAGAAAATTTGGCTTCGAAAGGTTGCAAATCTCCAAACTTTGTTGGAGACAAAATTTTAAGGCATACAGTCTGACTGACTTATCCAGTGGCGTAGGAGGGTCTGGTGGCACCCCGTGCGGAGTTTAAACTTGTCACCCCCATGACTACCAAAATAGAAAATGAAATCTATTGAGGAAGTAATTTTTTATTCAATTGGTTAAGTAAAGAGGGAATAATGTTAATTATTTTGTAAACATTTTTTTATGAATAAAAAAAACCCCAAAATGCCTTTTTATTAATGAGCCATTTTATACAATGTAAGAAATTTTTTTCATAGTGATCGTGCCTAATGCATAACTTTATTATTATTATTATAATACAATTTAGTGAAAACACAATTGTTTGCAAGTTTCGTTCTCTAGTCTTTAATCCAACAAACTGTACTTAAACGTGATATTTAGATTATCTTCTTTCTAACTTTTTCTTCCGTAAATTTTGAAACTGCGTCATCAAAACCTATACCTTCAGATACACTATTTTCAATTGATAAAATGACTAAGCTAGAGAGTCGTGCTTGGTTCATAGTGGATGTGAGATAATTCTTAATTAGTTTGAGTTTCGTAAAACTCCTCTCACATGATGCAATAGAAACACATAAAAGTTAAGAAAAAATCTTAATGATAAATGAAGATTGAATCACATCGAAAAGTTTGGATTCAAGCCACAAACTCTAAAGAATCTACGGAGTCTAACCAATAGACTCTTCTTCGCAAATCATTTCGAGACAGAATGGATGAAAAGAGTCGCATAATCCTCGTCTCCAGGCAAAATATTCGTGGATAATTAGAGGAATTCATCCAGTGAAAACAGAGATCTCTTCCGACCTCCCTAGCCTTCAACTTTCCAGAGAGTTCAACCAACAAGCTCCAAATGACCAGAACTCCCCCCTCCCTCCAATAAAACTCCAACATCTTAAGAAAAGAACATTAATACAAAATAGTAGTGTAATAGAGTGTAAATGTATGTGCTGTACATAGTGTAAATGTCTGTTTTTTTGTCTTAAATAAAATTTCCGTGTCTTGCCCATCAAACCGTTCAGTGACCTGAATTGTCAAGGGCACAGGAGTAAGAGTCAGCGTTCTGTTCTGTAATTTTATGTAAATATCTTCTAACGCTTTAAATAAAGTAATTTATTTTTTAAACGAGCTATTCTTTCTGAAAAATCTACCCCTAAACTTACCAACACCACTAACACCCAACATACATATGAATATATTGATATTTACATATGCATATTTCATTATGTATACATTTTAATACCTGGGTAATAATTTCTCCTATTTTCTTACCAATAATTTCTCATTAAAGGTTAAATGAGAAGTCATTGTTTGCATAAAAATGTCTTGCTAATTACACTGAACTTTTAATTTATTAGCTAACAATAGCATAGAAGCAACAACTCACGGCATTTAAACACTCTTAACGAGCATTTATTTAAAAAATTCTGGCGGATCAAAAAGGTTAGTAAAATAATGGTGATAAACAGAAATAAATTTTTAATAAGTTTCAGAAGTATGATCTTCTTTGCTTCTTTAATAAAATTAGTTGAAAATATGTGAGTATGAGCGCAATGATGATCCTATCTGAGTTGAAGGATAATAGATAAGATTTTAAATAATCATGTATTAATTACTAATTAGTTATCTCTTTAACCGTCTAAATTCCGTTGTTGAAGGGAGAGGCAATAGGTATTCTAGCCTATGCTATTTAGAAATCTTGAAACAGACGAGGAGCATGCGCAGTCCGTGTAGGTCGTCTCCAGTTCAGTAGGTACTTTTACAAACTTTATGGGTCATATTGAACTAGAAGAAAGGTCCAACAACCGGAAGGTCTAAGTAGAATTCTTTATCAAAATTTGATGGAAACGAATCAAACAGGAATGTCATGTTTAACAATGAGTTCAGGATCGCTTTCCTCAGGTTTCTAATTGCAAGTGATGGACATTTATTCATGTAATTTTTAAGAATATTTTATCCATGGTTTTTAAGAAATTATACAAATAAACATGAATTATATGCTTTTGAACTCAACATGAGAAACGGAAAAGTACGGCACAAACGCTCAGAGGGTTTAACAATAAAAAAGTGAGATAAAATGCATTTAAATAAAATAAAATACTTTTTTCTTGTTTTCTGTATTCATAAAATACGTCAAAACTTTTAAAATAGGCTAAGCTTAGAGCAAGAGTCAAATTGACTCCATGTCTCCAATGAAGGGTCACAACTCTGGAGTTTCCATTCCAGGGTAAATCAGGCAGTTTGCATATTTCCATCCATTCATAATGATTTATTTTGCATCGCGATCAGAGTATTATTTTAATAAGTTATATAAGTTAAGCCATAAAGCTATAATTCATATTTCCCCTTTGTCTTATTGTTACTAATTAATATATGCAAATTTATTAAACCAAAAAGACAGTAATAATGAGGTACAATTTTAATAAGAAAAATATAGAAGAAACTTTATTCACATGTCAAGATTAACACAAAATTTTAATTTTTCTCCTTCTAGGGGAGATTACAGTTGATGAACTAACTTTGTCCAGCAACAATCAGTTAATCCATCTAAAGGATATTCGTTCTATCAGTTATTATATTCATCAAAATAAAGAAGAAGTTAGAAGTTCATAAGTGCGATTACTTTTCTTTCCAAAATTGTCCAGTCCATGCGCTCCATTCTTAGTTATTGTTGTAAACCACTTCTCACTATACTCTCATATAGTTAGCCATGAATTGGTCCTCAATATATTCCATCCCCTCAAAGCAAGGACGCCAAATCAAATAATAGAATGGGCCAAATAAACAATTCTTAGCTTATTTGGCCCATGCTAGAACATTTGAGTTTTTATATGGGCGGCAAAAAACAAAAACTTCAGTTTTTATAGCTTTTAACGTAGGACTACGTTTCTCCCATTGGGGTCTCAGGAAGGAAATTGATTCACACGCCAAAACGCCACAAAACTTGGTATGGGAGTTTCTCTATATATCGGTAACTACATATGTTAAAAACATAACTAATGTCTTATTTTAGAGATAAAGGGTAACAACAGAAGTTACAAAAAACAAATTGAAAATCGGATTGTAGTTCAGCGACTATCGAGTCGCAAAGTTGGGCAAAAATACGCATGAATTGGTGACGCGATCCTCTATAGTTCGGTAACTACATATGTCAAAGACATAATTAATGTCTTATTTTAGAGAGAAAGGGTAACAACAGAAGTTACAAAAAAATTACTTAAAAACTTACGAGAAACTTTGAGAAACAAAAGGGTCACGCGAGTAAAGTAGTCCTACGCCTTTAACATCAGGGCTGTTTGAAAAGACAGCCTCCCGTCATTTGTTTCTCAATTTTTCGCTCCTGAAATATTTAACGCTATTGGTGGAGAAAATGGAGAGTCGATATAAAACGACTAGTAATCTGTTATTGGCGAATTTTGTGGTTCGTTAATAACAATTATATATAATTATGAATTTTAAAAAATAAGGCTACGAAATATTTGCTAAACATTTTGCTACATACTGTTGTATTTGTTGGCTCACAAGATATTCCTTTTAGGCCGAGAGTTTGACATCCTTTTCGTAAAGGGTTCCCTTGACAACATGCATCTTCTTCATGCGTAACGCTACTTGTGTTTTCATACAGCGGAACTCGCCATACTCGAATGTTTTTAATTAGAATTCTTCGATAATTCGAATTCTTCCTCTGGCCTTTTGAATTCCCAATTATTATAATGCTAATGTTCCCAATTATTATTATAACGTCCGTAATTCGAATTTATTTTGGTTAATTCGAAGTCGTAACTGAAAATTGTGGAAAATTGTTTTTATATCTGAATTTTTTTTTGTTTTTTAAATTCTCTGTACTTTTATGTAATCAATTATCGTATTAATATTCGTCGAAAGAACTGATTCAGAACTATATAATGCACACCACAATCTTCCTCATGAAATCTGACTAAAATTCTGCCTTGGTTTATCTCGTCGTCTTCCAGCTACACGAACTGCTCTGATTAGCGTCGCTTTTCAAAGTGTGTAAACTTCAAAAATGCAGGAAACTTTCCCACGTTAACGTGATCAAGACACGCTAAAAGGATATTTAAATATTTAGCGACATATCTTCTGTTCAAGCACCCTGATTGTGATAATAAAATGAGCTTTTAAGCGATGATAAATATTCTCAAATGAAACTTAAAAGGTGTTTAACAGATATATGGATGGAAAACAGAAGAACGGAGGATATTCAACCCCCTAAAATAGTTAAATGACCGAAGAGGAACCGGGGTTCTATCTACTGAAACATTACTAATAATGACTAATGATATTCAATGAAAAGAAAAGCACATAAATCATTCTAATCTTTGAAACGACAGCTTCCTAAGAAGATATTTTCTTTCTAATGATTGGGTTTTCTTTCTTCAACCTGGGAAAATGAAGATCCTGTCATCTGGGCCACTATCTGAACTAAGCTTTTGAATATGTTTAGGTCCGGTGTACGTATACGATTTGTTAATCATTATCGGCAAAATTCAGAAGGAGCAATTAGTAGCGGGAGGTACATTGATAGCTGTTGGGTATCGCACTCAGACCTCCCATGATGTTATAAAAATAATCAATGGCGGATTTGCTCAGCATTTTCCCTGGAAAACCGGATGACAACCGTACCGGCAATAAGGGCTTTGAGTAAGTGCGGGGTATATGCGAGCAGGACCCAACGACTATTAAAGAGTTTTCTTCTGCCCAGGTACTTTGATTGTGACAGAACGCAGTAAACCGCGGACATGTTCAGTTAAAATCGGATATGTTAACAGATTCTTGGAGAGAAATTATCTATTGCGATATTAAAAAAAGGGACCATTCATTTCGGGGCCCCCTTTGGGCCTAGAGCGCCTAGCCTTTAATCCGCGCCAAACACGAGGAAAATAAGTTCGGGAACCCTTGTCCTAAACTATGACTTATAAAGCACGTATGATACTTAAATAATAGCTTTAAATGCAAATAAGTGAAATCAGGTGACTGCGAATTGAAAATTATGGATTCGAATAGTAGACGCAATATATAAATGCTACTATGCTAAACATATTTCTTTAATAATTTATCTTTATATTTAAAATCTTTGAAAGTACATAGATAACAAAAAGCAATTCGGAAATAACTGTAGGCGTCATATTTTAAAAAAGAGATACGATTTTAGATTTTTATGTCTTCTTTTTCTTTCTACTCCAGTTACAGTAAAGCTCCCTATATTTTTATCAGCAGAACACAAAAAGTGCATTTTTATGTTTAATTGTTGCTGGCATTCCATACTTTAAACTTCATTAAAAAATTTAAAAAAATATTATCTTTTCATTGTTTTTTTTTTGTTTATGCTCTTGATAGTTCTCAGCATCAATAATTTTCACCTAAAATATTTTATGTCAACTTTTCTTTATTTAATAATTCTTATTTAATAGTTTTATTTCATTTCCAATTTAATCGTTTAACCGAATATGGAAATAAAAATTGCTTTCCGCAAATAACAGTATTAATATTGAAAAAATCTTTTTATTTCATAGCAGAGAACTCGGATTTATTCTCTCCGCTTGTAAACAGCCAGAAAAATAATAACAGTATATTTATAGCATGTATGTGCAGATGATTTTAGAAGTATTTATTTTTTGAACTCAAAAACAACCAACAAATTGATAACTGTATGTTTCAGCATGCATGTGCAAATTATTATAAAAATGGCCTAAGTCAAGAATCTTAAGAAATTCTTTTTATCATTTATTTCAACAAGCATTCCTTCATGCTACCATACTTACAAGAAATCTTGACGAAATTTTAAATAATAAGCTTTTAAACTGAATTATTGGACGGTTATATAAGTTGATTCAGACTCAAACTTTTAAATTTTTCCAAACGACAAATGCATGACTTACTCCACTTTCATGAAAATCTTCTAATGTAAATGTGAGTACTTAAAGAAACTCAAAATGCAGAACATAAAAGTTTAAGCTGTTATTTTTAAGAAAATTTAGTGACCTGGGAAACATATTATTCTTAATTTCAGAAAAACATTTTTCAGACTGCAAAAGAAACGATGTTTGAAATTTTTTTTTTAATATAATGAAATTTTAAATTCAATTATTCGCCATTTTTCCTCATATACGGAATAATTTAATTTAAAGGAATGGGAACGCAAACAAAACATGATTTAAGGATTTAGATATTTGATTTGGGACTCAATTTTTTTCGAGTAGAATTATTTTTAGGGAGAAAATAATTTCATTTTAAAGATAACATTAGAATCATTTAGACAATAGAATAAAATAAATTGTAACAATAAAAAAAATTTATTATTTGTGGTAAATACTGCTGAACCATATTTGAAATTTTCTAGGCTCTTTTATTAATTTACTAGCTGATAAACTCGGCGTTGCTCGAGATAAAAATACTTTTACATCCAATTTTTTATATATAAACGAGTACTTTTATATAAAATATTATAATACACAAAATCCTTTTATCGTCTGAAACTTTTTTAATTAAAAAGAGAATATCAATTGAATCAAGTGAGTTTTGAAAACTTCTGAAAGCTAATTAATATTGTTTAACCTTCTAGGTTCATCAGAAGAAGAGCATGAATTGCGCATGCCAAGTTGAAATATAGTTTTTAATTAATTAATTATTAAATATGTAGTTAATTGTCACGAAACTTTCACTAAGATCCTCCTTATGCTTCATAGCATTTGTGAACAAAATTTGAAGATAATTTATCGAGAATTTTGGCTTTCTATAGCACACAAAAATCTGGCGTTTCAAATTTATATACATACAACCATCTCCGCCCGATTTTTTGATTTCTCTCAAAAATGGAATGTGGTGGTGGGAGGGACAGACGACCATTGATGACATATCTAGACCTCATGAGATTTCATCTCTACTGATAATAAAGGAAAACATGTGTGTGTGTCTGCTTGTGTGCGTCTGTCTGTGTGTATGCGTCTGTCTGTGTGTATGCGTCTGTCTGTGTGTATGCGTCTGTCTGTGTGTATGTGTCTTCTGTCGTGGTCTGTCTGTCTGTCTGTGTGTGTGTCTCTGTGTGTGTGTCTCTGTGTATGTGTGTCTCTCTGTATATGTGTCTCTCTGTGTGTGTATTTGTGTCTGCGTCTCTCTGTGTGTATCTGTGTCTCT